>RJWT010042887.1:0-12054 GCA_004365215.1 Cuniculus paca | reverse complement strand
GTGCCACAAAAAAAAAAAAAAAAGTAAGACTTAATCACAAATCTTCCAATAAGATGTTCTATGCTTACAAGGAACCTTTTTAATGGTCATTTTGCATTATTGCCAGGTACAAAATAATTTCACACACACACACACAAAAAAAATCCTAGACTATTGTTTTTTTAATTGAAAAAAAAACTGGGCGTTTTGTAAAGCAACAAGATTGAGTTCTCAATCCTGACTATGTGGAAGGTGGCAAAGAACATAACAGTGCCAACTATCAGAAATGGGAGCCCACAGATGCCACCCACAGTGTCATCTATGGGCTCAGCATCACCCAGAAGGATTTAAAACAAAGGCTCTGGTTGGAACAAAGCTTTATGCAGATAAAGGAGAAAACGTGCAGCAAGATCAGCATCTGCAGTGTGCCTCAGTCTCCCATGGCTAGTGGATTCCTCCCCAGAGGGATGGACTGCATGTCACCCCTCTTATGCTGGTGAAGACCCTGTTTTCTCCCCCAATGAAGCAAGGAGTAGACTGGCAGGTACTACATGATGCACACAATTAAGTACTACAAGGAAATTTATTTTGTACCCAGACTAGGGAAAGAATCTGGAACCCAGTGGTAGGTCCACACTTGGCTTCTACACAGAAGAATGTTCCAGGTCCAGGGCACTGATTGGCAGCCCCAGGAAAGGGTACCTGATGGTACAACAGCTGAAGACTCAACAGCTTTTAAATACGGTCTCTATCCATTCTAAATTTTATCACGTACTTTTTCACACACATATCAGAGGGACTAGTGGTAGAAATTACAAAATATTATTTAGAAAAATTATATAAGAGTGTTGTAGGACAAAATTTGATTTTCTAATCCAACCTTCTCCAACATACGTCTCATTGATTGAGAAATATTGATTTGAGAAATAGTAAAAAAAAAATTTACACTGATTTATAGTACATCAAAAATAAATGTATCACAGAGAGTCAAAGGTAGAAAATGTTCACAAAAATCTCATTGGAAACATGTATCTGCAAAATAAAATGTTTTTCAGCCTTTCAAAACCAGCAGGTGGGTTATGGAATTCCACCATCTCAAGTAATTTCAGTCTCTGGAGATGAAATTGCTTAAATCTTTACCACTATAGTGCTTACCTGGAAGACATTTAAATCAGAGCAGCCTTGTAAGCTGCTAAAAATCTTCTCTCAAACTGAAGAACTTACTGTCAGTCATTTCCAGGAGACTGTTCAACTTTAGGAGTCAAAACAGATCTATTATACCTTACTTAATAGGCTCTGTCTACTTAAGACAATCAACAAAATGCATCAAAATGCAGAGAGACAAACAAACTAATATGCTATCAGTGACAGCATCCACAGAAATAAATTTAAAAAGTCAAAAGGAATTTACTGCGGGCTTCTTTTAAGCACTCGACTTGTGTGCAAAACAAATCTATGTATTTATGGAAAAAAATTAAGAAATCTAATTTCCAAGTATAGAAAGCTAACATACTACGGTCTCTGAAAACATAGTGAGGAAAACAGGACCTAGACCTCTAAAAGGCAAAACACATGACTCTTCAAATATAAACACCACAACGGCAGAATTTGTAACCCAACTGAGGACTATAATCCAGTGTTTACTCCTACAATTTTTGGGAGAAACTATGCCACTTTGATGACGTTTTAGTTTTCAATTACACTCTTGCCACATTTGAGGCTATGTATGTTTCTCTCGCTTTAAAAGTTTAGGGAAGGGGATCTGATGTAATGGAAAGATGATGAATTCCAAAATTGGAAGATTTGAGTTTGAGCTCTATGTCTGGCACTTTTTATATACTGAAACAGGAAGAGTCGCTTCAGTTTTCTCCTCAAGTGGGCTTAGTTACAATGGCTACTTCCCAAGTTTTCAGCAAGATGTCTAAGAAATAAATGAGTGAATTCTGGAGCACTCTACAAATATTAATAACTCTTACTGGGTACCTTTATATTGCCCAGGGGGAAGCACAGTACTTTGAACATTAAAGGCAGTCAATACTACTTGTTGAATGAAACATACTCAACTGAAATAGTGAATTAAGCTTACATGATAAGAATTGAGAAATTTGCTCCTCACAAGGAACATTTCAGGGCAGGAGGAAGTCAAACTGTTAAGAAAGCTCTGTTTCCCTTAGGCGTACAGTATGCCTAATGACCTCAAGCTGTCTCCCGGCACCTAGAGTTTACTATTTCCTTGATTTAGTGCAAACCCCTCTCCTATCCTCAATTGTCTACCTCTCAATTCTCTCATTTTCCAAAACCTCAAAGTATTAACTGGGTACACTGAACTCTGAAAAGGGAAAAAGAGATAAGAGCACCCAATGACACCCACCTTTCCATATTTTTCTCAACACTTTACTTTCTGAATTTATCATTTAATTTCTCACAAATCCTCAGTTTCACTCTGATCCATATTAAAAGTCTGTTTTACTAAGAATATTAAAAAGTATGGATATTTAGTCTCTGTATTGGTTACTCTTTTTTGTTGCTGGGACAAAACACCTGACACCCAAAGTGAAGCAAGGAAAGGTTTATATAGCTTACAGTTCTGGAGATTTCAGTCCATAATCAGCTGGCTCCAAAGCAGAGTGGCATGGCACTAGGGCAACACTTTAAGGCAGCAGCCAGAGCAAAAGAGAAAATGCAAGCCTCTTCTCTACCCTCAAATTGTACACAAGCCACCCCCACCTTCTCAGGGTGGTTGCAACACTCACCAAACATCCTTGCCCTCCTTTGCACAGGATGAGGATATTTACAAAGTAAGAACTCTAGTTCCCTGCTGAGTCTCTCAGTTAATCTTCTAAACTGCTCAAGTTGACACAATGTATTAACCATAACAGTCTCTATCACAGTAGTCTAGCAAGTTTCTGTACTTATCATAAAAACCTGAGGTTTCACCTGACTAAATTTGGAGGCCCATCAGTAGAGTACTGACCACGGGTTGAGAGCCACTGACCTCACAAATCAAGAGTGGTTCTTAGAAAATAGGCTAAAGGAAAGATTCTCCAGGTGTTTCTTCTGTAGGCAGGTCTGCAAAGGTCTTGTGTCCAAGGAGTTTTCAAAACTCTCTCACATACAGTGAAACTCTATTACATGGTATTCCTCTCTCCCTGAATTCAGAGAGCTCCATGTCAATCCAGTAAACCACAATAATTATACATAGGGCATAGGGAATCAGCCAGTAAAAATGTAAATAACCTCAGTGGTCACCAATGCAAAACCAGCTACAAGTTATGGCTGCAAAACCACTCCCTAATAAGTGAGGGGGGTTTATCTTGCCATTTAAAGCATTTAAAAGTTTTGGGAAATGTATATTATTGTTATTAATATACATAACAATGCTTGGCTTATATGTCCTTGACACAAAAAGTGTTTAACGCTGATATTGTCATCTCCAGACAACATTATAACAAAATTCTACTATACCATTGCTTTGCACTTTGTAAATTAAAAGTCAAATGGCAAAAGCATTAAAACAGTTTTTTACATACTTTTCAGTATTTTGGAGTCTGGTAAAATATCTAGGCAGTCCAAAATTTTTACGTTGGCCAATATAAACTTACTAATGCCACTCCCGTTTTCCTTTCTTCTATTGATGTCTTCACATATTTTTTACATTAATGGAAAACAAGCACATAGCTACAGAAAAATATACTTATGGTTTAAATCTGGACCAACATTTTTGGGAAAAGCAATCACAAAAGAAATATCAAGGGAAGACAAAATGTATTTAAATTACATTAGTTTCCCCTACTGAAACTAAAATTTCCTTGGAAAGTTAAAATCTGCTTATTTGTTCCCTTTGGTTTGGTTTTGTTGAGGGGTAGTGAAGGATTTTTATAGATTTAGGACAGGGTACAACAACCTTTCATTGTTAAACAGGTCAAATATATATATTCATTTGCATATAGCGATGTTAAAGAAATCTTATCGTAGCCTTTGAATTCCAATTGCACTGTCACACTGTAATCTAATCCACCTTCGTTTACATTAAATGCAGGGGAAAGAGTGTGCTTATAAATGGAAAAAAAAATAGTTTATAATTAAGAAAAACTGAATGCTCTGACAGACAATATGCTAGGAATAAAAATGAAAAACTTCAGTCCGTCTTTTGCATTCTTGGTCTAACACACCTCTCCCTGATGAGCTGGTCTGACCACAGCTGGGCTTTACGTTCTTATAATTAGCACAGCAGAAACCCTAGCAAGGGCACAGCTTTGCCTCTTCTATTGTTTGCACGTTGTAGGACTGGATTCTAATGTTAGGATTCCAAATGCTTCTTCCTATTACAAAGTGGCCCACAAGCTCTGCAAAACCAGCTTGAAAACCTTTCAAAAGTCATTGCATCGGACACCATATACTACATTAGATAGCCATTTTAGCAACAGGGACCTCTAAAAGGTTTATCCATTTTCTTGGGGAAAATGGGAATGAAAGAATGAATTTTTAGGTTGGCTTGTAGAAAGCTCTGATGTACATGCGTGTGCATTGGGCTCTACCTCTTGACTTCATTTCCTTGCACTTTATTGAAGGAGAGGTGCTTTCTTACAATGAGCAGAGAAAGCTGGGGTTGTTGTGGTTTAGATCTAAAATGACCCCAAAAGCCTCATGTGTTTGGAAGGTGATTGGATCACGGAGACACTATTACAACGTGTTGTTAGGAGGCGAGGCCTAGTCAGAAAAGGCGTGTCACTGGAAGGTTTTATGTCCCTCCCCAACTTCTCCCTTCCTTTTCTGCTTCCTGGCCACTAGGACATGAGCAGCTCTCCTCTGGAAGATCCTTCCACCAAGGCCTTCCTGCCTTGGAACCAGCCAACCAGGGATTGAAAATGTTAGCCAAAGAATAACTGTGTATTTATCCCAGTGATGAGAAAGTGACTACAAGGAGGGTGACTTTTTGGAAATTTCATTATACCTTAAAGCTAATTTGCTTTTCTACTTACTGATAACTAAATCTCCTAAGTCAGTAAATAAGCTAAGAATAAAGAGTCTGGATTCTCATTTTCCTGACAGTTAGGTAATATGTAGGCCCAGTAAAAAACTAGACACTTACTTTATATCACTAAAAAATTACTAGATAGTCTAACACCTAGAAGTTTTTTATAGTCCTAATTACTTTAGTGTAGGGCTGGCAAAGAACTAAATTAACTGTTCTACTTTTATCCTCTTGTGAGATTCCAATATCTGGACATAAAACTGCAGATTAACTTAAGAGAAACGAATCCAGTGCTGCTTCGGTTGTTTGAAAGTTCACATAACTTGGACGCCACACAATTGCATCAACTTCTCTGTTTTCTTAAATTACGTCAAACCTGAAGACCATGAATAAGTCAGAAGAGTTATCATTGTTCTGAGAACTGTGCAAGACATCATGGCCTATTAGCAAGCAGCACTGCTTTAAATTCAACTGAAGGAAGATTTTCCCACTACCACAAGACCACAGATTCCTAACGTGAAAGGCAAGATTTGGGGTGAGGAAGAGAAGGTAGGTGAAAAGTATCAGAAAGATGAGGGAACATTTCTCTCCCCTAATGGGTTATGTTTCCACCATAAAATTGAGAACCTAAGAATTAGATAAAATTTCCCAACTTCCCTTCTTTCCTTCTTGTAAAGGATGAATTTGTTGCCATCTCCACCAGGACAGTCTTGATGAAAAAATAATAATATATAGAATAGGAGTTTTTCCACGGATTAATGATGATTTCATCCTCACATATCAGTTTACCATTAAGTGGTCAAGTGTTTATCTGTACCATAGGGGTTTTTGCTTTGTTTTGTTTTGTTTTGTTTTGTTTTAGAAAATAAAATACAGTAGTAGCTTAAGAAAATGAAAAATAATTAGAAATATAGTACCTTGTATTCACTACAATCTGCTCCATCCTTACTGTAATCTCTAGAGATAACATTCATCATTATGCCTGTGAATTCCCATAATTTCTCTTTAAGCAACACAGTATTCGTCCTACAATAGAAAGAACAATGTGGACAGTCACCAAACAATCAGTGCATTTTAATTCATTGCGTTCCCCTCCCTGCTATAAAATATGTATGTTTATATATACATGTGTGCACGTGTGTGCACGCTCAAAGGTACGTATGTGCCTATGCAAACACAATACTCAACAGTATAGCACAGTGCTATCCACGTGAACTTGCGGTAATTGTGGAAACGCTCTGTATCTACAGTGTCTGATATGAGGCTACTGAATACTTTAAATGCAGTAAATGTGTCTGAAATTTTTCATATTAAATTAAAATACATAGGGCTGGGAATTTAGCTCAGTGGCCTAAGCACCTGCCTGGCAAGTGCGAGGTCATGAGTTCAATCCCTGGTGCTGCAAAAAAAAAAAAAAAAAAGGTCTGGCATATTAAATTAAAATGCGTGACTAGTGACTACTATGTTGGACAGAACACATATAGACCATCACTGTCTTTATTAGGTATAATATCGGTACCTGTTGGCACAAATAAACAAATGGTCTGTTTATTCACAGACCAACCTCAAAATACAAACAACAGTAGTAATGGGTACAGTCTATTTGAACAATTAAACTAAATTACTGTAAACTAAGTTACTTACTTTGAAGGCTAGAAAGTCCAACATCAAGTTGTCAGCTGATTCAGTGTCTGATGAGGACCTTTGTCCTGGTTCATAGCTGAGGCCTTCTAATTGTGTCCTAAATAGTGAAAGAGGTTAAAAAAAAAAAGAAAACAATCATCCTTAGGACTATTTTCATAAGGATAGATGGCATAAAATTACTTCTTTAAAGGTCCTACTCCCTATTATCATCCCTTTGGGAGTTAGAATACCAACCTGAATTTTTGAGGGCGCTTAAGCATTTAGACTATGGCATTCTGTCCTTGAGCCTCTAGAATCCATGTTCCTGTCACTTACAAAATGCACCCATTCCATCCTGAGAGTCCCGTAACTCTGACTCATTCTAGTATCAACTCAAAGTTTTAAAATCAAGAGACATCTAAACATCATTTAAATCAGATATGGGCCGGACTCAAGATGCTACTCATGCTGAGGCAAATTGCTTTCCATCTGTGAACTGTGGAACCCAACAAATTATATATACACACATATATATCATCATATATATATATATATATATATATATATGATTCACACAATCTACCTTCCACAAAACGCTAAGGCACAAACACAATTCAACAGAGTCCTTCATGGATTTAAAACATAGATTGCCTTACTTCCAGTGTCCAACGACATGTTCCTCCTTTTTATGTGAGACCTCATCAGAAGAACCTTTGCCATTTGTGTTTTTAACAGTATTCTGTTCAAGACCATCTAGCTCTTTTTAATGAAGATTAAACCTCTCCCCACAGCTTCCTGCTTCTTCTGAGCACTTGTAAGAATTACCCTTTGTGTTCTCTTCGTTATAATGTAGGCTTCTCTTAGCGTGCATCTAAAAAGTCTTCCAACTTCACCCATTACCCAGTTCCAGAGCCACTTTCACATTGCAGGTATTTATTATAGCAGAACCCTTCTTTCACTATCAATTTTCCATTGCTTAGTTTGCTAAAGTTGCTATAACAACGTATCATAGACCAGACAGGTTATTTTAAAAAGGTTGTGTCTCACAGTTCTAGAACTCAGGAAGTCCAAGTCCGATACAGGCAGATTTTACATCTGGTGAGGGTTTACTTTCTCATAAATGGCACAATCCTTCCAGTTCTTCACAGCGCAGGAAGGGCAAGGCAACTCTCTGAAACCTCTTTTATAAGAGCAGTAATCTCACTCATGAGGGTTCCGCCACAATATAATCACCTACCAATATCCCTACTTAAATACCATCACTTTGGGAGCTAGAATTTCAACATATGAATAAATTTTAGGGGATAAAGCACTAACATTTAGGAAAAACGCATGCAGGAAACCCAAGATCCAGTGACCTCAATGCTATTCTAAGGATTCTCATTCCATTCAACTGGAATGTGAGAACATGGAACAGTTTGTATCATAGGATTTTGTAGGTCAGGACTGGACATAGACATGTCCACATATACTCCATTGACTAGTAATTGATCATATGCCTATCTATCATCAGCAGAAGTCACAAATATAGCAATACATCCAGGAAGAAGGGAAAAGATACTAACAACCAGTGAGTAGTTAGGACTACTACAAGAGATCTTATTTTTTTCCTATATCTCTGTATTTTGTAAATTCTCTGTAAGAGCAAGTGTGTCCCTCAAACTACAGAAAAACAAAGTGAGAATTTATTTTTCAAAAAATACCGAATATCTTTCCATAAGAAGATCATGATAATTATTACTTAAGGTATATGAACATATACTTTTCAGGCCCTTCAATAGACTTATTCCTGGAATACAAGCTTTGTCTATAGGAGATGTGGGGAATTAGAGCTGAAGAAGACATTAGACATCATCTTCTCGCTTGTCAGATAAGGCAGTATCGCTCAACTATTATTTCAGTAAGTTTTCATTTTTGTCTCCCTGAAGAACCTTTTTAAAACATTTTAGTCCTAATCACCACCAATGAAGTTTTAACAACATAGCTATGCTATGTATCTATTTTGTACTAAAGGTATACCTTTACTTTATAAATTAAAAGTATGAGACTTTTTTCCTCTCGTTGCAAGAACAATTCTTCAACTCCTTGGTGCACTAGCACCATGAGATAAGGAATCTCTGAATCCAGAGAAGTTATTTATCCAAGACTTTTAAACTAATTAGTTGATCAACTAGAAATAAAACCCAAATGTCATGGTCAGCAAATATGGTGCTATTTCCCTACAATCTATGCACTTTAGCATCTCAATTACTCACAATGTATAAAGGTAGGAAACAATATCCACAATATTTTACATTAAGTGATATTGATGCTGGTAGGAGGTGGTCTTGTTTATTTGTTTTTGGTTTATTTCTTTTTTTTTTTCCACTGTGTGGTAAATAACTCAGGCAGAGCCAGATCTACATTTTTAATACCATCATTTGTAAAAGTGCCATGGAAGATGAAATGAAAATCATCAAAGTGAGACTCACACGCCATCATCTCTCTAATGACCTGATGATTTATTCAGGTCACATGATTCCCCTCTGGAAGCATCCCTCAAGGTTAAAGAATGGTGAGTGTTTGAAACATGGTCCAGTCACACATTCTCAAATACTAATTCTAAACTTTTTTTACAAGTCTGAATGCTGCCATTACAGCAAGGATTAGGATGGCTGAATTTTCCAAGGAAATAGTATTGTCATTGTTTTTAACCAAATGCTAACTAATGGAAAAAAGTAAAAGACAACAGCACAACTCTTAAGCACCTAGCTGAAAAAGCTCTGTGTTCAGACCAAACAAGGATCAGACGTGTGCTGTGCTTGAAATAGCTTTCCAGCTCTACAGAATGATTTTAGAGTTATTTCAAAACTTTATATCCAGGAGAGTGGATGGAACTCCCATACACATTACAATAATTTGACAAGAACAAAGTCAATGGTCCTGACATTGCATCAAGTTGGTAATACTGAGATTTTTATCAGGTTTTATTAGAACCTGAAAAGAATTTGCCGAGTTACAGAATTATTTCACACTTTCTTAGGGTACCCTCAAAAATAAGCACGATCCAAATTTTCCTTTTTGTAACTGCTCAGTTGTATCTGGGTAGGAAGAGTTAATGTTTTTTCCCTTTAGTAGGACAGGCAAAATTGTCACTTACAATATCAAACCATTAACTTTGTTTTTAAAAACATCTTCTCTCTGCATCCATAGTACTAACATTCTAGATCATTTTCTACTTCCTTGCCAATAAAAAAAATTCTGGCTGAAATTGCACTATCTGACCTTTCCATTAATATTCTTGACTCTTCTCTGTCAAGCTAATAAAGAGTTTGGGGAATCGTAAGGACTCATCTGGAAATGATAGAATTTCTGCCTTTGTCTTTCTTCCCTGGACACTAATGGCTTTTTGTCAGTCCTCTTCACTCAGTGTATGACACATGAAGCTATTTCATTTTAGTTGTCCATTAACTTCAAGCATTATGACAAGAACAAAGCAACCCCCTAAAGAAACTGAACTCAGACACTCATATTAAATTTCTCCAATTCCTCAGCTTATAAGGTGCTGTTTTCAATTGTCAATAATGTTCATAAGAGTAAGTGATATCCATTACTAATTAAAACAAGCTGTTTAAACAAACACAAAAGGTCACCAAGCCTGAAGATCAACATATTCTTGCTATTGTTTGGTTTTCTGGTGCATTACCATCTGATGATTTATTTCTATCTAGTCACCTATTTTTCTAAGTAACAAATATAGAGAATAAATAGACAGAAAGCAACCTTTGACAATAGGTGCCAAGAGGCCCAGGGCTTCAGTGTGGCAGTGGATATCGGTTCAAGATCAGTAATGTGCTTTGTACTGAACAACTACTTTAAAGAGAGCAGTATGCAATACATTAACTAGTGTTAATTTCCTATTATCTTGTTTTGAAATTCTGTATCATTTTTACCCTTTTTCTGTTTTTTAAAATAAAAACAGAAAGAAGGGGAAATCATAATAAAAACAATGTATCTGTTGCAAAATAAAAATGAACACAAAAATTCAAAAAAAAAAAAAGAAATTTTCATTTATTTTCCCTCAGTTTGAGGGATCAAAAGCATAAACTAGAGAGAAAATTCAATTTTTAGTAGGAAAAGCAACACTTGTAGTTTGCAGCAAGATTTTTAAATAACCTTTTATCTATATAGATGTGCTATCGAGGCACAAATAAAATGTAATACCTTGCCTGCCATGCTGACAATGGCTTATTTAAAAAGCTTTATTTTTATGCCACTCTGTCCCACATAAAGTGTTTTGAAACTAAATATTTGCTCAATGTTTGTTTGAGCTCTGACATTTGAAACTAAATTTTCTTTTAAAATTGTATTCCCCAACAGTATATTAATTACATAGAGGATATAATCTCTGAATTAATATCAAACCAATTGAATAAGCCAGTATAAAAGTCAGATAGACTTCTTAAGCTACTTAATATTAAGTTGTGTGATTCAGTTATTATAAGCAATCAATATAAGAATTATCAACAGAAGTGAAAGGTAGAAATAATTTGCATTAGTAAAATCTAACGGTAATTCACAAATTTCACTTTAGCGAACATTATCAGCATTCTCTTATAAAGCTTTTATCCAAAATTCTTTGATATAACAGATTTTTAATTCTTTAATTTTTTTTTTCTGACCCAAGCTACAGTCATTATATGAATTTTGAAAGAAGAAAGCGTGGAAAATACTCGTAGTTCATCTGTTCCATCTCTGTCTGAATGGAAAACTCCTCACATACATCATCTTATTTAATTCTCATGCCAGTTCTGTGAGGCTGGTAATATTATCCACAATTTGCAAATAAGGTTACTAAGGCTCAAAGAGTTTACACAACTAATATACAGTCATCCAACTGGTGAGAAGTAGAGTCCAGGCCAAAACTCCAGTAATATAATCGAGTCCAGCAGTCCTAAGAATTGACTCTAAATTCAATGTGATACTTTTATTTTAGCCAAACAAAAGATGTACTGAGTTTGAAAGTTTTAAATGGTATTTGGTTGCAGCACATAATGGAGTTGCCTTATTCCATTTTGACCCTGTGATTGTATATATTGTGACTTGGTCTCTAACTTTACAGCACTGTAGTTCTTTGGTACATGGAAGCACTTCATTAGTTGCTATACAGTAAAAACAATACAGCTGTATAGTAATATTGACATTGCCATTCAATGCACAAAAAAACTTCAGATGTTTGTGTGTTCAGAGCTATAACACTTAGACATTTGAAAATTGTGATTCTTTGTCATAATCTAAGATTCTGCAAACTTGTAAACATCATTTAAACTCCATTCAACCATCCCTTCTCCGCCTTTTTGCTAAGATCAAGTGAAAACTGCATTCAACCATAGTCTCATTTCACTGTCTACAAAATTAAAGTAGGCATTTCTTTGATATTTATAATGCTGTGGGAAAACAGGTACCTTAAGGAAAGAATGCATGAGACAGTGTATTGG
>RJWT010042886.1:0-12044 GCA_004365215.1 Cuniculus paca | reverse complement strand
CTTGAGTCCAGGAAGGAGTGACAGGACCTAAGCCTTGGCCCCGCCCCCGAGCCTGACGCAGGCGCTGACGCAAGCGCAGCGGGCTCGCGCGCTGTTTCCGGAAGTCGCCGCGGCGGTGTGTTCTTTTGCCGTCTGCCTGTGCCGTTGCCTCTGCCACATCGGAGGCCGACACGGTAGCTACGGAACTCTGCGAATAGAACTGCTGAGGCGAGCCTAGGCGGAGCCGGGGTTCCGGCCTCTCCGAAGAATGGAGATAATTAGGAACAGTGCGTGTCCGCGGCGCACCGCCCCGCATCCCCACGACCACACTCAGCCAACCTGCTAGGCCCGGACTAGGGCAGCGAGTTTGGCGGGGCCCGGAGCCGAGTCAGCCGCTGTGCGCTTTGCGACCCTTCGGCTCGTGCACGGTTGGGGCCTTCTTAATTTGCGGAGCGTGCACTTCCAGGGCCCTTGCTGTACTGCAGCCGGGACCCATGGGTCCTTGTTCGCCTCCGGCCTAGCCACCCGCCGGGGAGTTGACCCCTCCTGTCCCGTGCACCCCCGGAGACTTGACCTCTTAAGATCTTGCACACCTCTGGGAAGTGTCTGTATTAGCCAGCTACCTCAGGCGGTCTTCCGCCCTCCTACCCTCTCCCCTTCGGAGTCCATGGGCAGAAAGCCAGGTCTCGGTTTTTGAGCTTCTTCTCGGTTTCTCCACAGATTTTAAGAGTAACCTTCATAAAGTGTACCAGGCCATAGAGGAGGCGGACTTCTTCGCCATCGATGGGGAGTTCTCAGGTATCCCTTCTTTGCAAGCTCGGGGCTAGCACCTTGCAACGCATAGCTCAGTCTCCTTCAGCTGCCTCCTCCTCCCCATCTCCCGGTTCCCTAACTTATCGCCCGCTGGCTGCTCCTTGCTCTTTACACTGTGTGTTGCAGAAGTCTTAGCGTTTCCTCTTAAACGTTTTCCAAAAGCATGGAAGAGATGCAGTGGTTTTGTGATTGATCAGACTGAGGTTGGAGACAGAGATTATTGTTTTGGTGCAGCTTAAAACAATTTACATGTACATAGTAGAAAACTTGAGGATTAGGGCCAGAATTGTGTGTGTGTGTGTGTGTGTGTGTGCCTGTGTGTGTATGTGTGTGCCTGTGTAAAAAATTTACATAACAGTTTATATTCCCAAACTGATACTGTGCAGTTTCTCCAGCCCTGTCAGGCACTATTTGTCTCTATGAATTTGACTGCTATAGTCAGATCACGTAAGTGGAATCACACAATATTTGTCCTTTTGTGAAGGGCCAGGGTCAAGATTTGGCATGTAAATGAGTGTCTTCCTTCATACAGTATGAGGTGTTAACTACCTACCTCAGCAGGTGTGTTTGTGGAATCCCTCCTTCCTCAAGCTCCTAGGGCAGTGATAGTGAACCTTTTAGAGCTTCTAGTGATTACAGATTTCCTCTGCATGGTCCCATAGGTTCTTCACCATTCGCCTAGGGAATATCAAATCCAAGGCCTTACCTGGGCTTTGTGGATAGTAGGCAGGCATCACCACTGAACTACACCTCTGGCCCCAAATTAGTGATGTAGGGAGTGAGGCAGGGAGCACTTTTATTTAGTCTTTGTAAGAATTTGAAGTTGAAAAAAAATAATTTGAAGTTGTAGAGGTGTTGAATGATTGACATTATACTAGCATTAAGTTAAAAACTTGAATCTTAAAATCTAGGAATCAGTGATGGACCTTCAGTCAGTGCCCTGACAAATGGTTTCGACACTCCAGAAGAGAGGTATCAGAAGCTTAAGAAGGTAAGTGAATGTGCTTGAAAGCCTTCCTCCCCTACATGGATCCTCTTGTTGACTTCAGAGAAATAATTAAATTTGCACACTAAAGAAGTGTAGCAGTTCTCAACCCCAGATACAAAATGATCTTTTAATTATGTTTAAATGAACAGCAAAAATAATTGTTTGCTGGAAAAGCATTTTGAGGAATGATTATTACAATATTAATTTGACCTACAGTACAGTAATGTGGTTATTTTAATAATTTTTAATTTAATAATTTGAAAGTTTATAGGTGATGCTTGATGATGATGATAAGTGTTTAATTGGGAAAATTAAGAAATTAATGTAAATTAATAATCCTCTGATTCATAATCTATGTGTTCTGTTTTAATTGGAAGTATTCTACCAAAGTCAGGTTGAGTGATGCAGAAAGGCCACCTACTTGTGAACACTATTGCTTGTGTTGAATTTGCAGCAGTATTGTGACAGATGTTTTATTTCCCTTTTCCAGCATTCCATGGACTTTTTGCTGTTTCAGTTTGGCCTTTGCACTTTTAAGTATGACTACACAGATTCAAAGTAGGTTTTTTAAAATAAGAGGTGGGAATTCTTTCACTGTGGCATAATGTAACTCCCTAACTCTCCTTTTGTGTTGCCTTCTCAGGTATATCATGAAGTCATTTAACTTCTATGTTTTCCCAAAACCCTTCAATAGATCCTCACCTGATGTCAAATTTGTTTGTCAGGTTAGTAGCATAACTGGGTTTTTCTTTTATAAATTGTGTATGAAGCAGTGGGGAAATGTGGAATCAGAATTCTCTTTAAAATTTGGTTCTATTACTAACTTTGGGCCTTGAAAAATTATTTCACATCTCTGATGTCCAGTTTTAGGTGTGTAAGTTAATGACACTGTTCTCTTCCCCATTACTTTAGAGTGAGTTAAGGTGTAAGATACAAAGACAGGCTGATGGAAACCAGAATATAAACCTTATCATTAACAAAGTTGAATTTTCTGGGCATGGTTGTGCATGCTTGTAGTCCCAGCATTTGGGAGGCTGAGATAGGAGGATTGCTACAAGTTCGAGGCCAGCCTGGACTACATAGCAAGACTCTGTCTCAAAAAATAAAACAAAACACAACAAAACAAACAGAAAACAAAAGAAAACAAACAAACGAAAAACTGAGTTTGAGAATACGGATTATGTGACTCCATTTGAGATTTTTGGTGTGTTGTCTCTAAATTGAAATCATACATCAGGACTTGCAGGCTTCTCCCTCTCTCCTTCTTTGTGCCCCCTCTTAGGGTGGAGCTTTATTTTCTGAAGAGCAGAATATTTTGTAGCCTACAATAAAAAGAGCCAAGAAGGGGCTAAACTACTTAATCCCTTGGTTGTTTTTGCAACTCTTCAGTTAGGAAAGAAGAGGCTGTAAAAGGAAACTGTATTGGTTTTCCTTTGAGCATGAGAAGACTTTTTTGTGAGTCAAAGTTATGATGCAGGGGGGTTCTTCTTGAAATACTCAGGGGCTTTGGTGTAGTTGACCTGGAAGACACTTGGTAAATAGCAGCTTTCTCATTCTGCCTTCTTGATTATCTGTTGTCATGGATAAGGAGAATGTGACTGAGTGTTATGAGCGTATGCATATGTTACTAAAGACAATACTAATCTTCCCTCCCTGACGTCTTGCATCCTAGTTTCTCTCCCAGTAGCAACAGTTCATTTGAGTCTTGCCATCTTTCCCTTCCCTCACATAGAAGTGGGAATGCCACTATGAAAGTTGTGACTGTCTAGAGGGTACACTTCTCAATACACTCTTTCTGAAATAAGGCGAACTACTGAAATCCAGAGCAAATTGTGTGCCTGAGGGCAAAAGAGAAAAAGTCAGGGTAATTTTTGATCCTGTAGTTAATTTTCTTAAATTATCAAGTAAACCATAGTTCATATTTTTTCCCTGCAGCCTATTAGCAGCTATTTACAATTACTTTGATATAGGATATTTAAATAGCATTTATAGCTTTTCATTGAGACAAAATAGGCTCTGTTTGGAAATGTGTGTGTATTTGGTTTTCCAGCTGTGCAAGGAACAGAAAATTACTTAAAGTGGATTCCATGGCTTTGACCAGGGGCTAGTACACAAAAGCAGAGAGGCAATAAGACACCATGCTGCTTTCTTCTAAAAGACAGCACAAGTACAGTTAATTTGGGAAATGTTTGGAAGTATTGGAAACAGATTAGAAGAACTCCATCCACTGTATAAGTCATGACTTGGTAACATCTGGAATAATTAATGCAGTTCTAGTTGCCAGCCACTCCTTAGAAAAATAATATTCTTGAAGGTAACCCAGAGAACAGTATCTAAAATGGACAAAAGAAGAATGGCACTGGAATTCTCTAGTCTGAAAAGACAAAGGAACAGCAAAGAAAGCATTGGATTCAATGTTTAAATTTCTGAATCATATGAATCAAGTGTGTTATCTTTGGATTTCTTTTCTTTTCTTTTCTTTTCTTTTCTTTTCTTTTCTTTTCTTTTCTTTTGTGTACCAGGGGTCAGACTCATGACCTTGCACTTGCCAGGCAGGTGCTTATTAGATTTCCTTTTGTCCCTCATTGAATGTGGTTTTGTTTAAAATTGTATGACTGTAGCAGAGTTGCATCTTATGGTCTTGCAAAGGAGTTAGGTTCTAGAGTCAGCAAGTAGATGAAAGTATTTCAAAATCACTTTCCAGGAGTAGCTTTCAGCCATAAAGCACATAGGATTTGAGAATAAAGGAATTTACTGTGTTCTTTAAAAGTAAATATCTGTACACACGGTGAGATACTTGCACACCAAGATTAGGAGGAATGGAAGGACAAAACTGTACACACCCAGGGGCATGTGCTTGTGGGGCGGAATGGCAGGCAGAATTGTGTGGCACTTACATGGTTTTTGTCTTTTCTTTATTTTTTGATCTCTTTTTCTTTTTTGGTACCTGGAATTGAACTCAGGCAGGTGCTATGCCACTGAGCTATATATCCCCAGCTCTCTGTGTCTTCTTTTTCTACTCTTCCTACTCTTCCTGACTGAGCACTCATAATTGAATTCATCGAAAAAGATGCATAGATAGTGGTGAAAAATTAAAATATTAATGTTGTATATAGGGTAACAAGTATCTTTCTTTCCATATGCCTTTTTTCCCGTGTTACTTCTTATTTCTTATTTCTTTTTTCCTTTTTCTTTTTTTCTTGAGACAGGGTCTTATGGTGTAGTTCAGTATGGCCTTGAACTCACTATGGAGCCCAGAGTGGTCTCAAACTCACAGCGAGTCTCCTACCTCAGTTTCCCTAGTATTGGGATTACAGGCATGTGCCACCATGCCTGGCTTCTTTTTTTATTTTGTTTTGTTTTTGAGACAGGGTCTCACTATGTAGTTCAGGCTGGCCTTGGAATCACTATGTAACTCAACTTGATCTTGACTCCACTATAATCCTGCCTCAGCTTCCCAAGTGCTAGGTTGTAGGCATGTATCTCCACATCTGGCTCACTCCTTTTTTCTAGTTTTTATATGTGTACATGCACATATAACCCACATGTTTACACACATACTTAATTTTAGTATTTTTCTTTAATATATCTACTATTCATAGTTTACGTATCTTGCAATTTCCATTTAACAAAATGTGTTCATATTTTGTAGTATGAATATGTATAATTAATTTAAGCAATTTTTATTTGGAATTTGGAGGCTCTCCACTGGTTATAAATAGTACTAGAATCAACATCTCTGTGCAGTTGACCTTTTTGTATATGATCTTTTTGATAGATGCCTCAGATAATCCTCCAGAATAGCTGTGCTTATCTTTGAATCTTGAGGAAGGTACATTTAAGACACTTAAAAGATTTTGTTGGTTCAGTGGATTTCTTTTAAGTGTAAAATATAACATGTATCATTCTAGTCGTTTTCAAGTGTGTATTTCAGTAATATTAAGTACATTCATATTGCTGTGCAATCCAAAGACTGTTATTTCAGTTGAAAAATAAACACCCTCAAAAAGAGAATTGATGAACTTGGATGCTGGACTTAATGGGATAGAGGATGTTTTGGACTTTAGTACAGGAAAGACAAAAATGCCTTTGTATAATTTATCTTTCAATGCCTCTCTCTCAAATGGGGTATTATGTGAGTCTAATTATAAGAATACTCAGGCATGGCAGACAAAAAAGAGGTTAGGAAGCCAAGTGCAGAGATCTTGGGTCTTAATTCAAGACAGAATAAAAAAAGGAGTGGGAATGGAGAGAAAGGTTGATTGTTATAAACTAGAAAGCCTGAACAGAATGGCAAATGATTTACATGTATCTCTGTGTGTGTGTGTGTGTGTGTGTGTGTGTGTGTGTATCTGTAATAAGATTTTTCTATACTGCACCATATTTTATTAATTAATTTTTGCAGTCCTGAGGATTGAATCCAAGATTGGACCTCATACATGCTAGGCAAACACTCTAGCCCTTTCATCATGTTTTAAGAGGATTTGTGTTGGCTGATATTCATATATTTACCTTTTTATATAAGATTTAAGAAATAAGTAAATGAAAAATTGAGCCAAAAGAAAAATATGGTTACTGTGATATGATCACAACACAGAATTTGTGCCAAACAGGTTCAGCTGTTTGTCTCAGAGTTTCCTAATAGTGAAAAGGAAAGCATATCCTTAGTTCGGTGGTCCAAAAGATCCAGACTACCCAGGACTCAGGAGAAGTGCAGCTTTCCCCAGAAGTGAGCCCTTAGAATATTTACCCTGGAATTATCATAAAGAAACCATCAATGTAGATATGTGCTCTGTTCTTTGGGACTGTTATTTATTTATTTATTTTTTGAGTCAGGGTTTCACTATGAGATTCAGGCTGACTTTGAACTCACTTTGTAGCCCAGGCTGAGCTGGAACTCATGGCGATCCTCCTGTCTCAGCCTCCCAAGTGCTGGGATTACAGGCATGTGCCATTGGGACTCTTTATTACAGTGTCCTTCCATCTAGACCAAGGATCTGATATGTAAGTCCAGGTCAGTAAAGGTAATCCTGTGAGGGACCAGATTAAAATGAGTCAGGAATACAGACTGCTGATGTCCTGATTTTAACCAAGAATAAATCTATGTAGCTATGGTAGTCTCTTTGATCAGTTGGATTACAAACTTCATGTTGCAGTATACTTGTGTACCATGTGTGGTATTATTTATTTAATATTTTTATTTATATACTTACATATTTTAGCTTATCCTAGGTTTAAAATGTTTGCATAGGGAGGCTTGTCTCTGGGAATGTTTTTCTCTTGATCTTGAACATTAAGAACATTCAGAGCCAATTGTGGTAGCACATGCCTACAATACCAGCACTCTGGTAGGCTGAGGCAGGAGGGTCACACGTTTGAGCTCAGCTTGGGCATTTCAATGATTTAGTGAGACCCTATCCTAAAATAAAAATGGTAAAAAAAAAAAAAGTGAGGGTGCTTGGGATGTAGTTTATTGAGAAAGCCCTGAGTTCAATTCCCATTACTTGCAAAACAAACAAAAAACCAGCATCCAGTTAGGATTTTGGGTTTTCAATATCTAATTTGCTGTAGGATATTCATTCTTACAAAATCTGAGCTACCTGTTACTTGTACTAAGTCTCTATTCAGCATAGCAATCAGGTCAGGACCTTTTTGCCAAATGGGAGAATATCTGTTCACTCAATGGATTTTTAAAAATATTGTAAAACAGAAGATGTTCGTTTATAAGCCCAGCTATTTTAAGTAAACAGGCAGCTGTGGGTAGAAATCTCTTGTCTTCTGAACTTGCTTGCTTGCCTGACTGTCTTTGGGTTTACTTGCCCAAGTTATTTCTCTGCCTGTGTTTGCATACCTGTTACTAACATCACTGAAATGTATGTTCTCTTGTTTCAGAGCTCCAGTATCGACTTTTTAGCGAGCCAAGGATTTGATTTCAATAAAGTATTTTGCAATGGTAAGATTATGTGTCCCATATCTTTAGAGTTTATAAACCTTTCAGAAGTAAATCTGGATTTGGTTGAGAATTACTATTTTGTGCCTGCTATGTGGGAGAGAATTTTAGAGTTCCAGCACACTGTTAGAATTTTTTGAAACTCTTTTATCGTGACTTTTAGCCAGGACAACCATGAACTGAGCAGGAGAGTGGATGCTGCTTCATTGAGTGCTAATGAGGCCTCCCAAACTCCTGATTTTATGTACTGTAGTTTATTCTACTACCAGTGTGACTTAGATACCTAATTGACCACCTGTGGGGACTGCTTCCCTGTTTTCTTCCAATATGACAAGTAGATTGATTCCAGTAATACTATCATGGGTGTGCCTCCTTTTTATCCCCTATATTTTTTTATTAGTGCCTATTGGTTATACAGATCGATAGGTTTCATTTTGCCAGATTTTTACATATACATAACATACTTTAATCACCTCCCACCTACCCTCACACCCATTGTCCACCCTATCCCTAATTTCACACTTTTGGGGGGATTTCAATGTATATTATATAGTTTGATCATACTTATTGTATTACCTTCTCTTACCCTCATCCCTTTTCTGCTCCTTTATTTATTTATTTTTTTTGAGGCAGGCTGTATTTGCCAGGGCTGGTCTTGAGCTACTGTTCTGCATCAGTCTTGCTGCCTCAGTTTCCCAAATAGTTAGGACTACAAGTATGTACCACCTTGTCTAGTGAAAACTCCCTTTTCAATTGATGTTTGTTTTGTAATTGGAGACAGCTTCTTCATTTCTCCCGATAGAAAGAAATTTTACATAGTGTGAACGATTGTGATGGCCAGTCTGCTAGTGTCCTGGGCTGAATTATTTTCAAAAATTGTGTTTTTTTCCCATGGCAGATGTGGAATTAATGAGTGAAGTAAGGAAAGAGATTTATTGCAGCAAAAGTACTGGATTTTTCTCAAAAAGACTACACAAACTTCAAATGAATACTCTTCACCTGATCTTTAGAACCTGTGCCTTGTTGATTTTTAATTGCATCATGCTGCAGATTAGTTTTGATTGATGATTTTAATCACTGAAAGTACTAAAAAAAATGTAGGGGGCACTAAATTGCTTTGCATAGTGAGTAAACCAGCTAGGCATCACGATTTAGGTGTTCTAAAGTAATTTTTTAACATTTGTTTATACTTGCTTATGAAAGACATAAATCAGAAGTTCATGTTTTTAGAGAATTATATGGAAATAGTGCAAATATCTCTCTCCTCTCTCTCTTTTCTTCTTTTTGTAGTAATGGAGATCAAATTCAAGAGCGCTCTGCCACTGAGCTTATCCCCAGTTGTTTCTAGTTTTTGAGACAGATTCACTTAAGTTCCCAGGCTGGCCCAGAATTTATGATCCTCCTGCTTCAGCTGTCTTTGTAATTGAGTTTATGAGATTATACTACCAAACCCAACTTTTTCAAATATTTTTTCTTTCTTTTCTTTTGCATTGGGGATTGAACCCAGGTTCTAGGCAAGTGCTGCACCACTGAATCACACTCCCAGCCCAAGCATCTTTGGAAGGAATTACTTTAATCAGTATTCAGATAATTGTACAGTTTTCAGCCTGCTGGTTTTATTTTTATAAAAAAAGAGGAACAGCCACATTGGAGTATGCCTTGTTCTCTTGTTTTGTAGTTAGACCTTGGAATATTTTGATTACAATAGAATCAGAAGTCAGGAGGCCACCGATTATCACCAAGACCTATCCCTATGTTGCTCTTGGAATTCTCTAAATCTGACAAAGACCCTTGTTTCCTCTTCGTTACATCTTGCCATTCCAGCTGGTAAATCTCATCTTCCAGCAGTCTTTCGACCTTCTTTGACTTCCTTGTCAGGAAGGGAACCTGCTAACTTTTACTGTCCTTCCTGCATCTGTCTTTAAAGCAGCCAGTTTTACTTCTCATCCTTTCTGTCTCTGGCCAGGATATGTAAGGTACAGTGTTCTTGTTTCACTATGCCACTGTCAGGGCACCTGAATTTTTCCTTGTACAGGAGCCACCATTCTTCCCTGGGCTGTCACCAGCTCTATCACTCTCCTGTTGACTTCTAGGTACCACATACAGTAGCAGTGGCTCTGGTTTATTGTCCTTCTCTTCTTTCCTTCTTTCTTGGCTCAAGGTGACCTCAGCATCCATAAGGATGAGTAGCAAATGTCCTCTACTGTGTTTTTTGAGCCAGTTGCCAGCAGTTTTTGTTTCTCTTTACCTTTGGTCCTTCCATCCTTGCAGCATGGCAGGCAGGGATCATCAGTAGCTGTGGAGGTTTGTTTATCACCTCCAGTGTCCCTGCCTCCTAGAGCACCACTTCCCCACTGACTTGCTTCAGTCTGCCAACCTCCTGTTTTCTCACTGTACCGTGCCCTCTTCTACCTTGACTTTCCTCCTTATCCATGCACATTCTCTTACTTCCATCTTTTTCCATTGTACTTCAAAGTCCTAGCTTGTTTGAATCTGACCAAAAACCTTTTCTGTTTCTGAGCATCTGAATATTGCTGAAAATATGACAAACCTAGACCAGTTTGTCACTGCATGAGCACAAGCTGCAAATAAGCACTCAGCTTTGCTTAAAAATCCTACTTTCCTGATCTACAAATTCCCTAACTGTCTTTAAGACCTGTTTTTCTGTCACCTCTTTCCTTGACTTCCCACCCAGCTCATGTCCATGTCTTTCTGGTAAAAATTGAAGCCCTCAGCAAAGGACTGCTTTCATTCTCACTGACGAATCCACAAGTCCATTCCAAGTCAGAACCAAGCAATTTTGCCTGCCTCTCTTACAGTGGAGGAAGAATCACTGCACTAGTCCAAGCTGATCTGTGTCTGTGTCAGCCACTGCCACCTCCAGTTTGCCCCTTTCCTATTTTTCTTTTTTAATATGTCATTGCCATCAACCTTTATAAATATGAGTACAGAGATTTTTTTTTAAACAGTTTTCAGATGCCCACCCTTAAGATAGAATTCAAGTCTGAGGTTTTGGAGGGGAAAACATTTGTGTTTGTATTTTCTCCAACCTTTAGCTGAAGTTTTACACTTGTATATGATATAACTTGATTCTTTCTTTCCCCCATTCTCCTATATTCCTTTCAACCCCTTACTTACAAAAGCTTTGTTTCCATTTTTTTTCTTTTCTAATTTTTTTCTTTTCTCTTCTTTCTTTTTTCCCCTTCCTCCTCCCTAGTTCTCCTTCCCATTTAAACATTTTCTTCCTATTTCACAAAATACCTTCAAAATTTTGAATAGTA
Organism: Cuniculus paca; assembly: GCA_004365215.1. Classification (NCBI taxonomy): domain Eukaryota; kingdom Metazoa; phylum Chordata; class Mammalia; order Rodentia; family Cuniculidae; genus Cuniculus; species Cuniculus paca. The sequence goes on along the minus strand of RJWT010042886.1, from coordinate 1,033 downwards.
GAGGTTATTTTGTAGAATGCCCATCTGTGTGGACTTTCCTGATGTTTCTTGAAATCTGTCCAAATACATTTATTAATTTTCGGTAGGAATAGCACAAAAGTAAGTGTGTGTTCTCAATGTACTGTGTTAGGAGACAACATGATGTCAGTTGGTCCCATTCTTTGTGATGTGAACTTGGATCATTTTTTTTGCTAATTACTTTGAGCATCCACTGATGATTCTTCTTTCCAACATAGTACTGTCGTCAAATGTATTTTTCTCATTCCACTGTTCTGGAAAGTTTGTTAATGTCCCATGGTTTTTAACACCACATATATTGTGATAAGTAAGACAACACATTTCTCTTGGGTCATAATTCATAGATAATTTAATATATCAAGAGTAACTTTTCATTTCCACCCCATTGCGATTGCCAGTGCCTATCCTACCCCTTGTTTTCTTCCTTGTCAATTTCTTTTCTTTTTTTTTTTTTTAAAGAGCAGAATATGTTTATTGAGAGAAAGAAAGAAAGCTTCTATCAGAGGGACAGAAGGGGTCTTGAGTGGGTTGCCAGAGACTCTGTGTTTTCTAGGGCCTCCTTCTCAATTTCTTAAACCAGATAATTTTTATTCTTGATTTGGTCTTTCTCTTTATCCCTTGTGGCCAGTATATCAGTAAGTTCTGTCTGTCCTACTTGAAAATCACTTTCTCATTCTTCTCTGTCATCTCCATGTTCTAAGCCAGAACCATGAATGATAACCTGCCCTTGTACTTTCTGTTTTGTCAAAAAGTCTTATGAGATCACGGCCATGCCTGTACTTGTACACATTGTGCATGGCTGCTTCTGTGCAGGATTGAGCACTGGGACAGAGATCCTCATAAATGGTAGTGAAAGTTACTGTCTGTCTCTTTAGGAAAAAGTTTGCTGATTTCTGATCAGAGCTGTCATATCTTGCCTCAACAGCTGCTCCTAACTGGTCTCCCTATGTCTGCTCCCACAGCAGTCAACATGACTTTTTAAACATGAATCAGATAATGTTCTTTTTAAAATTTT
>RJWT010042885.1:0-12061 GCA_004365215.1 Cuniculus paca | reverse complement strand
TTGGCACACCAATTTACTGCTTTCAAAAGGAAGCAGTTGTGTGGCAAGTAAAAGTCTCAAAATGTGCTTGCCGTTTGACCCCACATTTCTCCTCCTAGGTTTTGATCATAAGGAAGTAATTAAGGATGTGCACAGCGTTATAGCTGGAATATTCAGCCACATTGGAATGCTTTCATCTTCAGTCAGGAACATTCTTAAACTGACATTTGGAAGAAATGTAGATTTTTTTTTACATGTGACAGCAGGAACTGTTTTTCATAGTTCAAAAGACATCCTCCTTTCTTAACGTCATAGCATTTTAAAATACTGCCTAAAACTTACCTATAAATTTTTTCCCCACAGGTCCCTTAATATGGACTTTGAAAATCAAGACAAGGAAAAAGACAGTAACAGTTCTTCTGGGTCTTTCAATGGCAACAGCACCAATAATAGTAAGATGTTTTGCGTCACTTAACTTTCATCCCTGTAGTTATCATAATCCTACTTCATAGTTTATTGGGCTCAAGGTTTTATGTTTGGTATCATAATAAAATCTAATCTGTGGTCTGAGTTGGAGCTACTGTACTGATTCCTTGCATATGGCTAAAAGCTTGCTGCAGAGAGTGTAAAGATAAACAAAATACTAGTATTTGCTTGCTTATGACCTCATTTAGATACTTTGGTGAAGTTGGTAATTTTGTGTGGATTATAAATTCATTTGGTGACCCTTAAAAGAGAGCTATTTGAAATACTTGTATAACTAAGTATCATTATTGATACCTCTTCTGATATTTAAAATCTTAAAGAGCCAAGCATGACCTGTAATCCCTGCCTCAGGAAGTTGAGGCAGGAGGATCACTGTGAGTCCCAGGTCAGCCTTAACTTGTAGTGAGTTAAGGCCAGTCTGAACTACATAGCAAATTCTATCTCAAAACAAAAACAAAATAGAAAAAAGCGTTATATGGCAGATGTTCAGCAGCATTATCCATAATACCCAAAAAGCAGAAACAGCCAAAGGCCTATAAACTAATGAACTTATTTTTAAAAATAGTTTAACTGAGGGCTGGAGATTTAGCTCAGTGGCCTAAGTGCCTGCCTGGCAAGCATGAGGTTGTGAGTTTGATCCCTGGTGCCACAAAAAAAAAAGTTTATATAGTGGAATAATATTTTACAGTAAAAAAAGAATGATGTGCTAGTGTATACTGCAATAAGAATGAAACTCAAAACAATATGCTAAGAGAAAGCCAGACACTTACTGTGTGAGCAAGCATGTTTATATGAAATTTCTGAAGCAGCAAATCCATAAACAAAGTAGATTAAGGGTTACCTAGAGGTAGAGATGGTTGAGATGGTAAAGAGAATTAATTAAACTAAGGAATCTCATAGGGGTGATGAAAATACTCAAAAACTAGATTATGGTGATGACTTCACAGGTGATGAATTTATTCAAAAAATACTGAGTTATAGACTTAAAATGGGTGAACTTTATACCATGTAAATTATGCTTTAAAGAATGTACCTTAGGGCCAGGCACATGGCTCAGTGACATAAGCACCTGTCTGGCAAACACAGGATTCTAAGTTTGATTGCTGGGACCCCTCCCCCAAAATGTACCTCAGTAGAGTAGTAGAAAATTTATGGTGCTTATTATGAAAAGAGTTATATTAGAAATAAGGAGATAGGGGTTGGAAGTAGAGTTCAGTGGTAGAAAATACCTCTCATGCACAAGGCACTGGGTTTTTGTTTCATTTCATTTTTGAGACAGGTTTCGTTGTGTAGTTCAAGCTGGCCTTGAACTCACTTATAGCTCATCCTGGCCTCAAATTCAAAGAGAGCCTCCTGCCTCAGTTTCTCAAGTGCTGGGGTTACAGGCATGTACCACCACACCCAGATAGGCCACTGGTTCTATCCCCAACACCACCACAAAAAAAAAAAAAAAAAAAAAGAAAGGGAAAAGAAAAAAGAAAGACAAGACTTGATTTGACAGTATCAAAGATTTACTTTGAGTACCTATCATGCACTCAACATTCTGTTAGAAAATTTGAAAGATGCAAAAGTACAAGAGTTGTTCTTAGCCGGGCCTGGTGGCGCACACCTGTAATCCCAGCACTCGGGAGGCTGAGACAGGAGGATCGTTGCAAGTTCGAGACCAGCCTGGGCTACAAAGTGAGCTCAAGGCCAGTCTGAACGGCATCATGAGACCCTGTCTCAAAAAGACGGGGGATTTAGCTCAGTGGCCTAAGTGCCAGACTGGCAAGCATGAGGTCACGAGTTCTATCCCTGGTGCCAAAAAAAAAAAAAAAAACTAGTTATTTCCAAGATGTTTTTTAAAAAAAATATAAGTATAGTAAGACTTCACCTTCCATACTTGGGGCAGATACTTTTTTTTTTTTTCTCACTGACCCTCATTATAGTTTTCTTATGAACAGGCAGTTATCATCAGTGGGTCAGAATAAACAATAGAGATTAAATCATTTTGACGTACAAAGGGAGTAAGAAAAAGGCAAGCCAGTTTTATCATCAACATATAGTAGAAAGACATTACCTAGGCATATTAGTCGTAATCTAAAGAGAGTAGCATACTACATTTTAAAGGGTCATTTTATCAATTCTGCCTCTTGTGTAATGCTAAATTAGCCTCCACAATGTGTGTTTCTTCAGCCAGGGGTGGTGCCGCATACCTGTAGCCCCAGCACTTGGAGAGGCTTACGTAGGGGGATCACTTCAAGTTCAAGGCGAGAGTGAATTACATAGCAGAACCCTGTCTCAAAAACAAGCAAATAGAAACATACATTTCTTCAATACTTACTCTCGAGTCATGGATACCAAAAGGGTCAAGGACTGATTAGGATACAGTGCAGTGCATTCATTTCCTTATAATAAGGACAAACATTATGAAAGAAACAGCCATTGCAAAGAATTGCTTGTGGAATAGCACATCGTTTCAGATAGAAGGGATAGTATAGAAAATAGCATCTTTGTCAAAAAAATCAAAGAAATAGTAACAGCCAGAAAGATGAACAGAGAAACACAGTCCTTGTGCAGATGCTATGGAGATTGAAGTCCTAAATAATTAGCAGTGCAGAAGAATTGAGGCAAAGGTTCTAAGGAAAATAAAGTTGTAAATTTAATGTTAAAAGATTGCATTTTTTCATTCTCAAAATCGTACAATAAAAGAATTTGTGAAAAACCTGAGAGGAAAAGTAATGCGAGCCAGCATCTTTGATTGAGTGTTAAGGATGAAGGATTTCTTATAGGTTACATGCGATAGATACATCAGAAATCAAAGCTTACTATGGTGGTGCACACATGTAATCCCAGCACTCTGAGATTGAGGCAAGAAGATCACAAGTTTGAGCCCAGCCTAGGTAAAAAATTAAAAATTTTTACTTACATGCCTACATACACATACCTATATGGGCTAGGGGTATAGCTCAGTGCAGAGGCCCTGGGTTCAATCCCCAGTACTTACAAAAAATATGTCCTTGGTTACAAAAGAGTCTTAAAGAAGTATTAAGTGATGACAGGATTAGATGGGCTACGTGACCAAAGTCAAAACTCCCAAAAGGGAAATTATCACTTTGTAATTGAATGTTCTTACTGTAGGCTAAAGGGTAGACTAAAATAACCCTAGGGTATGTGACCCAAGACTGAGAAATTACTACTTCTACTTGTGGGGGCAACACAGCACTATATGGAAGTTGGGGGGACATTAGAACAGGCCTACCCAGGAAAAACAGGAAAATAAAAATTAAAAGCATGATGACATAGTGCTCTATAACTACTAGAATAGCTAGAATTAAAAACCCTGTGGGTGTAGAACAAGGAAAAAGCCTCCTTAGGCATCTGGAGAGAGTGTACATTCACAGGATCATTTTAGAAAACATTTCAGCATTGTGTATTAATGGTGAAGATAAAAACACCCTTGGACCCAACAGTGTCACTCCTGGCTGTATAACAACAAATATGGGCACATGAGCACCAAAAGTCACAAAGAACAATCAAATCAGTTTCATTTGCAATAGCCACAAGTTTGAAATCAACCAAAATGTCAGTCATAGAGTAGATGTTAATATATTCATACAGTGAAATCAAATTCATACAACAGCGTGGATGATTCTCACAAATAATGCTGAGTAAAAACAGAGGAACCCAGGTCACAAGAAGTACTACATGATTCAGTGTGTATAAAGTTCAAAAAACAGGCAAAGTAGACATGATTATTTATGGGTGCCCATTTGGGTGGAATACATCAAGTAAGAAGAGAGCGTCGTAACGGTTGGTCTGTAGGTGCCTTTGGAGGAAAGGGAGAGTGTGACAAGGGAGGTTCCTGCGTTGATGGTGACGGTTTGCTGAGCTCCCTGCTTCTCCCTGCTGAGCTCCACACTTCTTTGTGTGTGGTGTTTCACGGTAAAAACCATTGGAAAGAGCATTGCAGGGATAAAAAGACGCCTCTCTTCCTATTTCCCCTTACCGTGTTAGAACTCCTGTATCTGCCCCAAGAGGTCTGTGTATTAGATACTTCCACTTGTGGAACAGTCCGTCATTGAGCATTAAGAAGAAAAAAGCCACATACACCACATACTCTCACAGTTTGTAGAGGTCTCAGTCCACACTCTGCAGACAGGCATTACAGAGGAAAAAACAGTCCATGGCAGGCAAGACAGCAAAGCAAGCAAGAGAAGGAAACAATTTTGTTTCAAACAAGTAATATTTTCATGAAAACCCCTAAAGAGCTCTCAGGGACAGGCAAATTTAAATACTTAAAACAATTTTTAAATTCTGGTTCATCATTGCAGTCCTTTGTGTGTATTATGTTCATCATGGTTATGTATTTGTGGTGTTAATGTATTGAAGAGTTTTTTCTGATACTTAGATCATTTGATGATGTCTTTGGTCCATTTCATGCTTTTTTGTTGTTGTTTTTTGTTTTTGTTCTTGTTTTTTTTTGGTGGCAGGGTCTCCTTGTGTAGTTCAGACTGGCTTTGAGCTCACTGTATAGTCCAGCCTGACCTTGAACTTGTGGTAAACCTCCTACATGCAGCATCACAACTGGCCTCATGCACTTGCCTTTATGACATCTTAGAGTTACTGTGGAAATGGGTAGCATATAAGACAAAATTGTAATTTACTCTTTTCATTCACTGGTTAGCAGATTTGCCATGTTTTCCTTTTCTGTTAGTAGTTTTCACCTCTGGATACAAAAGGAATTTTTCTGGGGAGTTTAGTCCCCACAGATTTTAGTTTTAAGTGGTCTAGGGTTGGACCTGGGCACTTTTTTTATTTTTAATTTTTATTTTTTTGAGACAAGGTCTTGTTAGGCAGTTCAGACTGACCTTGAACTCACTGTGCAGGCCAGGCTGGCCTTGAACTTAGGCATGATCCTTCTGCCTCAGTCTGTTGAGTGCTGGGATTACAGGAGTGTGCCGTTATGCCCAGTTCTAGGCACTATAGTTTTTAAAACTCTAGATGATTCTAGTGAGTGGCTAAGTACTGAGAACTACTGTGCAGAATCTCATATCCCAAGACAGTCGCCCATTTATGTCTTATTGTTATACCTTAAAATATTGCCATGAAATAATTTTCCTGATTTGCTGTTTGCAACTCTTACTCCTTATTCATCAACTTCCCCATTAGAGTAAACATAAACATATGAAATCCACTAATTGAGAAATTAGTCAATGGTTTAAACTACCTCTTTTATCAACTAAAAACAAGATCTAACAAATATACTCAGATTAACTAGTCTGAATTTTTACTACTTCTTCATGTGTTTTGTTTCATTTCGTTTTGTTTTGTTTTTTTGTACGGGGAATCGAACTCATTACGCTGCTGAGCTGAATCCCTAGCCCCTCTTAACGTTCTTGATTTGGGTTATTTTTGAGACACAGTCTCACTAAATTGCCCAGATGGGACTCAAACATGTGATCCTATTGTCTCAGCCTCCTCAAGTGCTGGGATTACAAATGTGTGCCACAGTGCCCAGCTTTTTTTTATTTTTTTTTTTTGTAGGGAGGGTGGGGGTGGTTCTGTATCTGTTTCCAGTAATCCAAATGGTCAATACCAGAAGATAGTAATCTGATTTGATAAATCTTTTGGGCAATTAATTGTAGTGAAGGCACTGAGGAGAGAAAGGAGCTCATCATCTCATTGGGAAAAAGATCACAGAGCCTTGGATAATCTGTATATTATATCACATTCCCAAGAACTAGCTGCATTTCAATGAGCCAGTGTATATGAAGTGTATAGGTACAGTGCCTGTTATGTAATAAATGGTTCATATGTCCTGTTTTCTGTTTTTCAGGTATCCAAACAATTGACTCTACCCAAGCTCTGTTCCTTCCAATTGGCGCATCTGTCTCACTTCTAGTAATGTTCTTCTTCTTTGACTCAGTTCAAGTAGTTTTTACAATATGTACAGCAGGTAAATAATAAGTTTCTCTGTCCATTCTTAGTATACAAAAAGGGAAAACTTAGGATTGACATAGCATACCATGCAAGTTTTTCTTCCTAAATCTGGCTTTTTCCTCTCCCACCCCCAAACCTCCTTGAACGACTTAACAAAACGTATCATCTGTTTGGACCTATTAACAGTCTGAAAGAAAGGCCAGGGATTTGAAGACTCATAAGCTTTATGACACCAAAGCAGTATTGCCTAACTGTGGCTCCTTATTTAGTACATCACCAGAAGATCCGGTTTGACATAGTAGATAGAAACATTGGTAACTATCTGCAGATAGAAACATTGGTAACTAATCAAAGAGGTTGTTGTCAGTTCTCTCATCTATTTTCATGCTAAGCAGTGATGTAAAAAAAATTAACAAAATGATGTAAGACTCACTAGGACCCACTATTTATCTTGTTCAGTTAGTAGAGAATGAGAAAATTTACCCATAGTATCCCTACTTCAAAATCAGGTACCTTTTGTATATTTTTAAAAGAGGTATTTGTGTAATAGTAAAGTCTTCAATTAAATTGTTTCCATTCATCAAAAAAAGTATTTCAGAAAGTGACTAAAGTGCCATTTTTCTTATAATTGGTGGGGAAAAAAATTAATCATACATTTTTTTTCTCTAGTTCTTGCAACGATAGCTTTTGCTTTTCTTCTTCTCCCGATGTGCCAGTATTTAACAAGACCCTGTTCACCTCAGAACAAGTAAGGACTTGGGACTTTGTTGTAATTTAAAAACGTGCTTTTTCTCTTATGCTTGGTAGCATTATTAGGAGTCTTTAAGTGTCTGGTGTTACTGGCACACACAAATGCCAAGAGATTGGGAAGCAAGATATTTGATCCTTTAAAACTAAGATACAGTACTTTCTTTTTGCACCTTTTCCTGGCAGAGGAAATAAAAACAAATCTTAAGAGGAGTCATTGTAATATACTTCCTGTTTAGATTACTGAAAAATAAGCAGTGTTTTGTTTGTTTTTTTTTTTTAAAGCAGTGCTTTTATTCCTCTACTGATGACCTCATGGACTATGAGAATAGTGGTTGAATTCAAACATTCTTTACCCTTCTTCTTGGTGACCTAGATATGCTAGGCCCTTTGGTTTAGTGCTAGTGATTACACTTTAACTCCTAAAGGAGTTCCTGCTTGGAAATAAAGTGCTAATGGAAATGCTCTATGCACATAGAAACCAGTCACTAGTAGCAGCTCATTCTCCCAAGAGTTAGTGATAGCTAAACAGATTGACCATGTCACAAATATTTTTATCTTTGATAAGTGAATTAAATTATTGGCTTCCTTTTGTTTTCCTTGTAGGATTACAATTTTCCCCTGTAGTTAGCCTTCCAGAGATTGATTTTTGTCACCTCAAACTTTTAAATACCCATTTTGATAATTGGGCCTAAAAAGTATATTAGGAAACAGGAGCAGAAGTTTAATTCCTCTGAGGTTTCTGTAGCTTACTCCAAAGAGGCTTGGCCCTCCTGATTTGTAGGTATCTTGGTATTGTCCTGCTATTCTAATCCACCCATTATGAATTCTGACCAAGACCCAGAGGAGAGTTTGGTCATTGACTGCAGTGTGCTCCCCAGCCCCTAAATACTGTGTTTTTCAGGATTTCCTTTGGTTGCTGTGGGCGTTTCACTGCTGCTGAGTTACTGTCATTCTCTCTGTCTGTCATGCTCGTCCTCATCTGGGTTCTCACTGGCCATTGGCTCCTCATGGATGGTGAGTACTATGTGACAGATTATAATTTTTACTTAGGTAGTTGTATAAGTAATGACTTAGCATGTTTACAGAGTTGTACGACAGTCTAGGTGTAATCACTGTAATCAATTGTAGACCGTTTCTGTCCCTTTCCCCAATACCTGTTAGCCACTAGCAGTCACCCCTTTCTTCTACCTTGGTCCCAGGCAGCCACTACTCTGCTTTCTGTCTTGATAAATTTCTTGATTTTGGACATTTATATGGCTCCATGTCTGACCCTTTTCACTTGAGAAAATATTTTGAAGGCATAATGCATGTCATACCATCTATAAGGTGGTTGATACTATCATGATCTTTTTATAGCTGAATACTATCCCATTACCTTCATCAGGTGCTTCCCCTATTCTTGGTTAGTAATAAAAATAATGTGTCTAAATACTCAGGTTCAAGTTTTTGTTCAGAATACTTTCTTATACATAATATGGATTATATATTATGTATGTATAATGAATAGCATACATTTTATAGGATATGCAATATAAATTTTAATGTAGTGATACAAAATATATCTGTATCTTTAAAGGTATGTCATATCCATTCAGTAGCTTCAGAATTTTCTTTTTTATATTCATTATTTAACCGTTGCATCCGTAGATTGTTTTTAATCTTTAATCTTCCTATTACTAGTAACACTGAGGTAAACATTCTTCCACTTATTGGTAGAATTTCAGATTAGACATTTTTTTCTCTTTTTCTTTCTTATCCAGGGCGTTGGCACTGAGCTATATCCTGAGCCCTTTTTTAATTTTTTGAGACAGCGTCTCTGAAGTTACCCAGACTGGGCTCAGACTTGTGATCCTACAACCTCAGTCTCCCAAAATGCTTAGGATATAGGTGTGCACCACCATACCCACCTACGTCAAAATTTTTTATATTTGTTAACATATTGACTTTCAGAAATAGCACTTAATGTGCCTATGGGTAGAGCATATGAGAATTTCCTGTCACTGATAGTGATGGTGAAATAATGACAATAGCTAAGATTTTGAGTGCTTTTATAAATTAGGCACTCTAATATAGGTGTTTTGCATGAATTATCTAATTTAATTTTCAAAGTAACTTTTTGGAGTAGGAATCATTTCTTTTCATTTTGTAGAAGAAGAAACAAAGGTTCAGAGAAGTAACTTAATCTAAGTTACAGAACCTCTGTGTCTGTTTCATCCTTACTACCAAAGTACCTTGAAAGAACATTTCCAAAAATGCCCCGTAATTCTTTTGGTCTTTCCCATCAGATGTATGAAAACTTTTAAGGTTCTACTCTTAGCTAGGTGTAGTGGTGCATGCCTGTAATCCCAGCACTCTGGAGGCTAGGGGGACCATTGAGAGTTCAAGACCAGGCTGGGCTGCAAAGTGAGCTCAAGGCCAGCCTGAACTGCATAGTGAGACCCTGTCTCAGAAAGACAGAAAAAAAAAAAAATTTTTTTTTTACTTCCATTTTTTTTAGTTTGCTTTCCTAACCTCTAGAAACTTCTATATAACTGTTCTTGTTCTGTCCCACAAAGTCTGTACACATTTTCCTTTATTTTGCTGGTTCAGATGAGCAGATTAAAATGTAAACACAGTCAAAGCAGGCCATGGTAGCACACACCTACAATACCAACTACTCAGGAGATTGAAATAGGTTCACAAGTTCAAACCCAGCCTGGGCAATTTAATAAGACCCTGTCTCAAAACTAAAGAATTTTTCAAAAGGTTCAGGATGTAGCTCAGTGCAAAGGCCCTGGGTTCAGTTCTTCATAATACAAATAAAAAGGCAATCAGTTTTACGCTTTTCGTAATATTTTCTAAAGAACTTTTAAGGAGAGAAATTGAGAATCAGAAATCACAGTATGGATTCCATCTACTCTTGTTACCATCCTAAGCAACTACAGACCTAATCCAGACCTAGGAAATAGTTCTTTGGAACCTGCTGCCAGGCCTGAGGGTCCTTCTGTACTTTGCCAGAAAATGTTTCTTTGAACTGTGAGGCCGGTTCAGCCGCAGTGAACTGTCACTCATTGTCCACTAAGCCCAGAATCTCCTGCAGTGATGCCTGCTGTTCAGGCCTTGGGTTGAGGAGTTGCTGAGTTATTCCAGCAATTGCTAAGTAACATGACATTAGGGTATATATACTTTTCATAACTGATCTGAAGTGTGCCGAGTAGAATTTGTACATAGTTTGGGGCTTTTATTTGCCTGTGTAGTGTTTTTGTACTGTCTGCCCAAAAAAATGTATATACACTTCAGGAAAATAAAAACTTGCATAAATATTTTAATACTAAATTTATTGAGACATCATGATTTTAACATAAATTACCTTTGGCCTCTACAATTCCAGAAGGTACTCAAAGTGGTGGCCATTAGCTTCCAGACATTTATTAGTATGGCGAACTGCTGCCTCTGTAACCTTCGTGATTGAGATTGCTGCACATACATTTTTAATTTTTTTCTCTAAGGGTCAGCAGTGTAGTGGGTTTTCTGCTATATATAACATCCTCTAGGGCCCTGCATACAAGTTACATCATCTGTTGAAAAAAAAATCACTTTTTTTTTTGTGATACCAGGGATTGAACTCACAACCTCGCGCTTGCCAGGAAGGCGCTTGTGCCACTGAGCTAAATCCCCAGTCCTGCACTTTTTTTTTCCCTGAAGTGTGTATGCAGTTTTTTGGTGGACTTAAACATTGGCCAGGCACAGTGGCACACACTAGGCACCTCTGCTACTCAGGAGTCTTAAGGCAGGAGCCTTACAAGAGCCCAGCTTGGGCAAGTTAGCAGACTTTGTCACAAAATTAAAAAGAGCTGGAACTGTAGACCAGCCCAGCATTCTTGGGGCTGTGAGTTTCATTCCCCATACAGCAATAGGGGTGGGGGGTGTCTCACATCAAATATGTGATTTAATTCAAAACCAAGGATGTTCTACCCATGGTCAGATTGGGTAGAACCAGACAAAAAGGATTGTGAAGTATCTTTTTCTGTGATCCAGAATCAGTTTCACATCAACGCACTCAGGAAAGGTTAATGAAAAGGAAGAGTATATTGTCATGTAGCCTCAATAACAAAATTTTGAACCTTAAAGAAAACTAAGAGCTCACCCTGGTTCTTAAAGGAATGTTTTTCTCATAGCTAATTTTGACAAGTACAGTTAGGAGCTGTGAAAAATTGAGTGAGGCAGCAAACTTATAAAATGGATTACAAGGGGCCGGGGGTCTAGCTCAGTGGCCTAAGTGCCTGCATGGCAAGCACGAGGTCATCAGTTCAATCCCCGGTGCCACCAAAAAAAAAAAAAGGATTACAAGTCCTTGAAATTATATTTAAATGGCATATTTTAATCAGAAGTGATGTGTTGCTGCGTAGAGTGTGACACACTCCTGTAATCTCACCATTCAAGGGACGGAGGCAGTAGGGTCAGGCCAGCCTGAATGACACAAGAAGATCCTGTCTCAAAACAAAACAAAACAACAGTGATGTTTGTACTGCTAGTGCCTTTTAAATTATAACACATGCCAGAATAAGGTGTCCATATTACTTTTGATGAAGAAGCCACTGGAAATTGAATCCAGAACCTTCACAATGAACTACAACCCAAGCCCATTTTTTAAGTTTTGAGACAGGGTCTTGCTAAGTCACTTAAGTAGCCCAGTCTTAAGCTCAAACTTTCAGTTGTCCTACCTTAGCTTTCCAGAGTTCTGGGATTACAGGCCTACACCAGTAGGACTAGCTGTTTTTTGTGTTGTGTTTTTTGTTTTTTTGGCTTTTTGAGACGGTTTCACTATGTAGTTCAGACTGGCCTTAACTCACTACAGCTCAGGCTGTCCTCAAACTCTCAGTGATCCTCCTGCCTCAGGCGGAATAAGCACCTCTCAGTATTCATATGAAGGGTTGCTCTTACC
>RJWT010042884.1:0-12060 GCA_004365215.1 Cuniculus paca | reverse complement strand
TAGGAGCCATTTTCTCCTCTTCCCTTTCAGAGACAATGGTATAACAGAAACTTTCTTCATAATCTCTTTTTAGAGACAGAAGCACCTCATGGAAATCTGATAGTCTCACTGATAGGACCACGTCATGAGACTCTTGCTATGCTGTAGAAGTACTTTTCCCAGGCTGTGATAACTACCATCTACTCTCAACTTATAAGATGTCAACTTTTAAAATTTTCTTTCACTTATGAGTGAGATCATATGGTGTTTATTTTTCTGTATCTGGTCTTTTTCACTCAATATCTCCAGTTTCACCTGCCTTATTGCAAACGAAAATATTTTATTCTTTTTATGACTAAATTCCATTGTATGTATGTTCCAAATTTTCTTTATCCATTCATAAGTTAATGGACACCAATGCTGCATTCATGGCTATTGTGAATAGTGCTTCAATGACTGTGGGAGTACAGATCTCTCTCTCTCTGTGACATATGATTTCAATCCCTTTGGACATATATCCAGTTGTGGAAATTATGAGTCATAAACTTTTAAGGAACTACCACACTCTTTTCTGTTATGGAACTACCACACTCTTTTCTGTTATTGACATACCAATCAACAGTGTTCACGAGTTGAATTTCTCCACATCCTCACCAGAACTTGTTGCCTTTAGACTTACTGATATTTAACCTGACCAGGATGTTGTGATATCCCATTAAGATTTTGATTATCATCTCCCTGATGACTAATAATGAGCATTTTTTCATATATTCCTTGGCCATTTGTATGTCTTCTTTTGAAAAATATTTAGGTTTGTTGTCCATTTTAATATTGGGTTTTGAGTTATTTGCATTTTTTTGCTGTTGAGTTTTTAGTGTTGTTTATATACCCTAAATATTAATCCTTTGTTCCTCTGTAAAGTTTGCAGATATTTTCTCCCATTCTATTGGTTGTGCCTTCCATCTACTGATTATTTCCTCACTCTGGGGAGGAGAAATTTTGTATGGTCATTAATGAGAAGAAAATAAAGATAAAGAAAGAGTTTAAATTTCCATAAGTTCCCCCTAAATATTTTAGTTTCAAGTCACTAATGGGTTACTTTTACTTTAAGAATGCATAGGTAATTTGAACTTCTGTATTTAAATCCCAGGATTGACAGACTTAGCTCTGAAATTTTGAACAAAACAGTTTAGTTAGAGTTTCAGTTTCTTCATTGATTAATTCCTTTTAGTAACAATTCCTTCCTTCCAGGTTTGCATTGTGAAAGTGTATATATGGTTGTGATAAAAGTATTTTATGCTGCATTGTTACAGGCTTTGACATTTGATGTTTTTAAGCTAAGTACTCTGGCATCTATGTTCTAGAGCTCATTCTGGATATGACTATTGAACATTTACTAACCAATCTGGTTAATCATGAAAATATATCTGATAAGTACCCCTTTTGTCGATGTTATTATGTTATTATTACTGAACATAATTTGTCTATCCTTGCAACTTTTAATATATTGACATACTCTAAAATGGTAGCCTTCATGTTTACTATCGCATTATATTTAAAAGTTGGAAGTTAATATTTATTGAGTGCTCCCTACATGTAACCAATAGTTGAGAGGGAAAATTGTATTATCAACAAGACTAGGCTCTTAAGAAGCTTACATATTTTTTTGCACTCCAGAGATAAATAAAATATAAACTCAATGTTAGCATTCAATGTGTTAGAACTAAAAAGTACATTTCTTTTTAAAAAAAATCTCAAAACTCTAGAAGCAATCTCATGCCAAAAGTGACCTTTTATACACAAAATAATATTTGGTTTAATGTGTCATTTGCTTTGTCCTTGACATTCAAACTGTAAATAAAGAAACAATGAAAGCAGGATAATATATTATGTATAACATTCTCGGGAAAGAAGGTGAATTTTAAATGATAAACCTTTAAATATTTTAGAAAACAGTAGATAAAAATAAAAACCATAGAAGCATTTACTTTTGAATGTCAGAAATTTTTTTCTTTTTTCTTATTTTCCTTTCAAATTTGTCTAGAACAGAGTCCCATCATTTTAGGTTATAGTATTCCACCCCCCTACACCTTGAAATCCTCCTTTTAATGAGTTCAATTTTTTTTTTCTAAAGCCCATTTTGCCAGAAACCCAGAAAGGTCACTGGTGTGCAATAAAAGACATTTCTGTCTATAACAGCAGTTCGTGTAAGACCGCATGGTGTATATAGTGCATCTGTAAGTAAGAAGGACAATCTCTGAGTCTGAGTTTGCAAGGTGTCATCTGAACTGAATCTAACAACGATGATAAATAATTTTTGGAAATATGAAATGCATGAACACATATAGAAACGTTTAAACATACCTATTTCTATGTATGTGCAACATAGAGAGGTATATATGTGTATAAATATATATATATATGGATGTATACATACACATATATTACCAAAATATCATTAAGCATTTCATGTGCAATCGGAGGAAAACCAAGCCTTATAACCCTCTGACTATTGACCAAATATTGAGATGTTACTATAATATAGTATTTAATACCAACTTAATTAGATACAGGGGCTGTAACATAATGACTGCTCCTTTTTTATTTGTCATTGCAAGTAGAGTTTTTTATTCCCTATTTAGAGCCCAGATTAAGAATCTCATGTGAAATTCAGTATTCTTTGTGGAGTTACTGCTTTGCTTTTTCTCCACATTTAACCGGTGAAGATCATTTTGTTGAACTTGCCCCATATATTTTGACAATGCTTTATAATTTCATCCTTCACATCAACTTTATTTTCTATGACAAACTGAAATATTCTTAAACTCCATATAAAGAAAAACACAGTTTGTATTCTTTTGTGTCTTATTTGAGAGCCATTCATTCAGATATTGTGGGCATTAGTAGTTTGTTCTTATTCACTATGTTGTACAAATGTGCAATCAATTAGTCACCCATTCTTCTACTGATACACAATTCTGTTATTAGTTTACAGCTGATGTGAATAATACTGTATTTAACATTATTCACACATTTCTGGATATGTTCAAATTTTCCTTGAATGAGTAATTAGGAATTGCTGAGTAATGTGGTAAATGCATGTTTAAGTTCACTGAGTGTTCATAATCCTAAAAGTATAATAAGTAGTTTTGATATGTTATAGTAGTAAGTAGTGTTGTGAAATTATTAAGTTATAAGTCATAAATATCTGGGAACCCAGTTATAACATTATGGTTATAGTAGCTTATGGTATGTAGTAGCTCAGTATTACCACTAATGTGTGTTTTTCTCTTTAGTTACATCTTTGCTGTATCCACAGGTCAATATAAATAGCTTTTATGGCATTTCACCTACCACTCATGTGTTATATATTCACACTTCAAAAAAATGCAAATATTGGATACATTTGATGTCTTTTGATGCCGGAGCAAAGAATTTTAAGGAAGAAAAATTTCTTCAATTCTAAAACTGTGTTTAATTTGTATTAAATATGCAGTCAGCATATTAACTAGCAAGAATTTTATTTTACATTTCATTAGTTTTATTTAAAAGATAATTTAGGTGTTTTTTCATAAAATTTGTCAACCCATATTCAATTTCCAATGGTTCAACAGTCATTTAAAATGAAAATAATCTTACAGCCCATCTCACACTCTTCAATTCCTTGGTAGCTTTGGACTTTGTGGTACGCTTAGTATGTTACTGATTGTTTTAAAGCTAACAGAAATTATAAACAGAAATATGTGGTTTTATTTAACTATAATCGTTTAAAAAGGAACCTAACCTGTACTAAAGGAAATACTTTAAAGCTGTAAAACATATTTTGACAATTTTAATAGGGTTTGGAAATCCAACACCTAGGAGTTTGCTCCAATTTTATAAAGGATTATAATTTTGTGTTATTTTTATCAGTACATTCATTATACTTAATTACAAACATTCTTAGTTTTGGTGGGCATTACCAATCCTCTATGAAGAAACTAATAACTATCTTTATTACTGATAAACTTTTTAAACACAATCGTGTATCCTCACCCTAATAGACTGGTGTAAAACACATGCTTCCTGGTTCTCTAGTCTAAAGATGTCATGTGTGCTGTCTTACAATTTTGGTATCTTCTTTGATTCTCCCCTTCCTTGATTATTATCCTTCTTTTCTAGATTTTTTTAAATCAAACAAGTGAAAGTTTTTATTTTAACATAACTTTGATTTATAAATGTATTTGAGAAATGCAGTTAAATGTGTAATAACACTGGACTTAAATAATAAATTAAAACACAAGCAATTTTATAAGTTCTTTCCTATGCACAAAAGGCTCTCACATTTAAGGTCTCAATTGACAGTTGGTTCAGATGCAGCCCTATTTTGCAGAGGAAAAAGCTGGGGTAAAGGCAAAACAAACACTTCCCAAGGTGTTAAAACTAACAAGTGTTGATTCTTACATTCCAGCACAAGTCACACCAGATAGCCAAAGTCAGCACATTGAATCACTTTCCTATACAACCTCAAAAAGATTTCATTTCTATGGAAAACAGTGTCAGTGGCTGGAGGTATAGGGTGGTAGAACACACATTTAGCATGCTTAAGGCCCTGTGTTCAATCCCCAGCATCCCCAAAAAGAGAAAAGTCAGTTGTAAATACACAGCCTGAAGAAATATATGCCACTATGATAACCATGGTATTTCCCAAAGTAAGAATTATAGAGGATCATTGTTTTTATTTGCATAATGGATATGATTTGAGTAAAAGAAATTTTCAATCTTTTCATCCCATCTTTCAACAATTTTTGTGGACAATTTGAAATTGAGGAGGTTCAGAACCTCTTTACATTTTACTTTTTTTGTCATTAGCATTCTGTAGTTATTTAATATTTATTTCATGGGCTTTCTTTTTTTCCCTTTACATTCCTGTTTATATTTCAGATATCCTCACAAATGGGCATCATTTTAGATGAAATCTTTTAAGACTTTCTCTTCTTTTCCTAAAAACTTGAAACTCAACATTAGGTTGTTTATTTGATCTTGTTCTGTCTTTATAATATGACAATTCACCACTATATATTTTCCTTGTAGGACTGCTTTTGTCACGTATCATAAGTTTCAATAAGTTGTATTGATATTATCATTCAAAAAATGTCTGAAAAAACTGTCTAATTTCTTCTTTAATTTTATCTCTGACCCATTGGTTATTGAGGAGGGTGTTATTTAATTTCCATGTGTTTATGGTCTCTTTTACCATTGATTTGCAATTTCATCACACTATGGTCTGATAATATACATGAGATAATTTCATCTCCTTTGCATTGACTTAAGCATTTTCTATCAGCCAGTATATAATCTGTTTTGTAAAATGTCCCATGTGCAGCTGAGAAAAATATACATTCTGATGTTGTGGGATAGAACACTCTGTAAACATCTATTAAGTCCATTTGTTCAAGAGTTTGGTTTAGTTCTGATAGTTCATTGTTGATTTTCTGGCTAGTTGATGTATCTATTTGTGGGGTACTGAGGTCCCCATTACAATTGTATTAGTCCTTATTTGATTGTTTATGTATGTTAATACTTGTTTTGTTTACTTAGGTGCATCAGTATTTTGTGCATCTGTACTTATGATTGTTATTTCTTCCTCTCATGTTATTTTCTTTACAAGAATGTAGTGACCTTCCTTGTCTCTCGTAATCAGTCTTGGCTTGAATTTCACTTTGTCTGTAAGTAAAATATCTGTCCTGCTTTTTTTCCCCAGGTCCCTATCACATGAAGTATTGTTTTCAACCCTTTGACTTTCAGTCTGTGAATTTCTTTTTGAATTAAAAGTGTTTCTTCTATGCAACATAATGTTGAATCTTTGTTCTTGATCTATTCTGCAAGTCTATTTATTTATTTATTTTTTTGATTGGTAATTTGAGACCATTTACATTGACAGCTATAACTGGTATATGTTGACTTATCTTTGTCATGTTATTTTCCTGTTGTTTCTCTTTTCTCTTCCTCTCTTTAATTGATTGTCTTGCCTGGTAAATTCATTCTCTTATGGTTCATTGAGTTGTAGTTCTTGTTATCTCTTTCTATGTCTTTCAGAACATTTTGAGTGCTGTTTTGGTGGTCATGAATTTCCTCAGGTGTTCTTTGTCAAGGAAGTGTCTTATTTCTCCATCGATTTTGAAAGATAGTTTTGCAGACTACAACACTCTGGGTTGGAGGTTGTTTTCTTTCAGGGCTTGAAATACTTCAAGCTCCTTGACTTGAGGCTTTGTGTTGAGAAGTCTGTTGTGATTCCGATGGGTTTTCCTTTATAGGTGATTTGTTTCATTTCTCTAACAGCTTTTAATATTCTGTTCTCGTGTTGAATTTCTGAAATCTTGAGTATTATATGGCTTGCTGTAGATTTTTTTTTTTAATCATGGCTAATTGGAGTTCTATATGCCTCATTTATCTGTATGTCAAATTCTTTTTTCATGCTTGGGAAGTTTTATGCCATTACTTTTGTGAACAGGTTTTTTTAAATGTCATTTGAATTATTTCCTGCTTTTTCATTGACTCTGATTAATCTTATGTTATTCAACAATTAACCATTGAATGTCAACTCTACAATTCTAAAGGCTGCTATTCTCTAGAGTATGAATATTCTGAAGTTACTGCAGAGCTTAATAAACTAGTAGAAATAAGCAAATTCATGTGACATTATGCATTAGTCAGGGTTTTACTAGAGAAAACAGATATAACAGGAGATATATGAATGTATAAGTAATTACAAGGTTGGCTTATGATGGTCAGCCACAGAGTAGGATGAGGAAGCATGCAGAGAGTGTCTGCACGCCACAGGCTGAAAGATTCAGTCAGGGTCTGGAGTTCACCGCAGTGTCCCGTGCATGTCCGCACCAGCAGGCCAATGGGTCTGCGACAGAAAGCCAAAAAGGTCTATGCTGGAAGGCTGAAGAGTCTACTCTGGAAGCCAGGAGATAACGTCCAAGCTGAAGGCAAAGACTGGAGATCCTCCAAAGGATGGAATTTATTTGTCCTTCCTCCTTCCCTTTTATACCTTTTAGGTGATGAGCCACCCTAGGGTGGGTCTTCTACACCCTAGGGTGTGGAATTGCTAAGCCAATTTAGTTAATCTTCTAAATATCTCAAGCTGACACAATCAGTCAACCACTACACATTATTTATTTTATCTAATCATAGCTCTTTCTTTTTCTTTGTGGTTAAATTTACTGAATGAACAACTTTTTGCATGTCTTTATATATGCTTTTTTTCTCTATCATTTTACAAAAACACTTGTTGGTGAGGCTATGAGAATATCTTAGTTACCAAACCAACTGCATGAGACAGAATCTGTATCCTCACTTCCCTGAGGTGCTCTTTCAGTTACTCCTGGGGTGGCTTTCACATTAATTCATGATCTTCTTATCACTCCCACCACCTTAGACATGGCTTATTCCCTGGTGCCACTTCCAGACTTCATCTGTATCCAGTCTTGACCTTTGAAGTCCATCTTCTAAATATTCAATTGTCTTTTTATGATTAAAAGTCATTAGTTTATTTCTCTGATCAAAATGTTTAAATTAATGATGTATCTATAACAAGAATCTAAAGTATTAGCATAGTATTCAAGGTTCTTTACCATTTTTCCTTTCCCTAAACTTTTTGTTATACCTGTCATTCATGTGTGCTGAGTTTGAATCATACCACAGCAGCATTTTACTAAACATATTAAAAGAGAGCCATACAAACAAGCCATAAAGATTGTTTTAGTGTTAACTTGTTTTCATAGTGATGTGTAAATTTCTATTGATCTACCAAGGCAAAATTCTAATAGGATGACTTTCAAGAAGTTTTCCATGGTCCTACATGTTTTGGTGTTGCGATAATAACATTTGCATTTCTCTAGGATAACATCATCTTCTTTTGTCTGCCTCCTGTTGGTCTCCTCTACTTCATTCTTGCTTCTGTTCCAAAGTCTTTTATCAATAAATAATTATAATTTTAAAAATATAATTAGATTTTCCTCAAAGACTTCTTTTAATTTCTCATCATTCTGAAAATAAAATCTAAGTTCCATGTGATTGTTATTTAAACCCAGTGTTGTAGTCAGGGATTGCTAGAACAAGACAATACAGGACACATAATTTATAGTATTACTTATAATGGTCACCCCAAGAGTCAAATACAGGAAGTACAGGAAATCTGTCCTCATACTAAAGACCTAGAGAACCCAGCCAAAGGCCTGGATACCATGGCAATATCCTGCATGAGTTCAGCTGAACACCAGAGCCTATGACAACCCCCTCCATGAGTCCAACTGGAGGCCTAAGAGCTCATGGCAATGACTCATGCAAGTCTGTTTCACAGATCTGCACTGGGAAAGTGCAAAGATCAGCAGTGGAAGCTAGAAATTCTGTGCTAGCAAGATGAAGAATCTGTGCTACTAGGTTGAGAGTTCTGCACTGGAGCCAAGAAGTGCCATTCAAAATAAGGACTAGGGCTCCCCTGAAAAGTACCACAGCCAGCCTTGGTGATGATGAAATCCCGAGTTCTTCCAACAATGATAACAGACAAGTTCCTATCAGGAAGCCAGCATGACAAGCTTCTTCTGGAGATTGAACAGCACGCGTCTTTTTCTTCCAGGAGCCAAGAAGCATTGCTCAAAATAAGGACCAGAGCTCCCCTAAAGAGAACCACAGCCATTCTCAGCCACAAGGTCCTGAGCTCCTGCGATGATAACAGCTGAGTTCATATCAGAGAAGCCAGCATGACAAGCTCTTCGAGGAGAACCAACAGGTCCAAAAGAACCAACAGCTCCAAACAACAACACTTAGGAGAACCCATGATGCTTCTTTTTCCTCTCCAGATCTCCTTTTTATGCTGGCAACTTTCTTCAAGTGGGCCTTCCATGCTCAGCACCATGCTGATTCAGCTGAGTTCAGCTGGTGTTTTAAATTGATCACCAGTTTTTAATCCACCACAGCCAGTAAGATTTGACCACTCTTGCTTCTCTGAACTCATCTGTCATTTTCACATCTAGCTGTTTTAATATCCAGTCATATCTGCCTCTTTGATAGGCTTTAAGAAGTTAAGCATGTGCCCATCTGAAAGTGCCTCCCTTTTTATTCACTCTGCTTTAATAATCTCATTTTACTCTTTCAGCTTCCCCCTACTTAAAATAGCGCCTTCTACCTCAACTTTCTAGTTTTTGCCTTACTTTAGATTTCTTCACTTTTCCCTATATGTATCATATTATTATATTTGTTTATGTGTGCACTGTTACTTTGTCCCCAGTAAATTAAAAATTCCTTGAAATGAGGGACTTTACACTGGCCATGATGGTGTACCAAATGCATAGAGACATCCTTGGCATGGAAATATATATGGTTCAAAACACATAGTCTTATGCAAGGATGATTCAACCCCAGATTCACACATATCTCAATGTACAGACTTGCCATGCCCCTCTTCTACTCTTGCCAGTCACTCTTCCACTCTTACCTACTGACTGTGCTGGGTCTTGATTTCTCACCTTTCAATCTTATGCTTGGTATTGCGATTCCAACCATGTTCTTTTCCTTAGCAATGTGGTTAGACTTTCACATTGATTATTCTGCACCTCAACTTAGACCAAACCCACTCTCTTCATGTTTTTTTGTAGATTCATAGGAAATATCTATACATTCAGTTTGTATCAAATAAAACTAAATTTCTCAAACTGACAGTGAGCACTCTCTGGTTTCTAACATCAAAATGAGGGTATTTGGAGACTTGCTAAGACAGGGATGAGTGCAAACAAGTAAGATACATTCTGTGCCACAGGCTAGAAGGGGAAACAAAGATATAAAAACTATGTTTGCACTGCTTTTCTCATTGACTTTTGCTCAGAGTCTAACATAAACTGTAGGATAATAAGAATTTTTTATTTTGTTAATTGATATATTATGTGCACTTTAAATAGGTTGTCTTAGTTACCTTTTTCTTGTTGAGACACAATACCCAACATCCACAAGTTAAAGGAGGAAAGGTTTATTTTAGCTCAGTTTGTAGTCATTTCAGTCCATAATCAGCTGACTCCAAAGCAGGGCAGGACAGAGGGAAAACAGTCAATGGAATGGCAGATAGGAAGGTTTTTTATTCCATTCAGAATACAAGCCAGAGTGAGGTTTCCCATTATCCACACCCAGAACTATGATAAACCATTCAGTGGACTAATCCAATATTCACACTCATCATCAAGCCACTTCCCAAAAACCTTGTCTTTCAGTCTGTGATGCTTTGGGGGTATATCTAGATATAAGCCATTGCATAGATCTACTACAAAGTAGTTCTGAGTGTGTATTTCTTGAATGCTTGAACTGTAAATTTTGAAGGTAAATTCAGCATGACATGCTAGTGGACTGTATGTAGAAAGGCAACAAATGAGGCAACTGAAAGAACAGAGTTTCATTTATAAGAGATAAAGAAGACTGGGAGAAATATAGATATATAGAAGACAAAAGGGGCTTGATTTATGACATGTTAAGTATCAAGTGTATTTGAGATATAACAATGGAGATGCTGAGTAAAATAGTAGATGTGTGATTCAAGAACTAAAGGGAAAGGCTAGAGCTGGAGTTACCAATTTGGAAGTCAGCCAGATTACTCCTGTCTAATGATCGTCCTGGATAGTATAAGATT
The DNA here is from genome assembly GCA_004365215.1 of Cuniculus paca. Lineage (NCBI taxonomy): Eukaryota > Metazoa > Chordata > Mammalia > Rodentia > Cuniculidae > Cuniculus > Cuniculus paca. The sequence goes on along the minus strand of RJWT010042884.1, from coordinate 1,418 downwards.
CAATGAAGGGCACCCATAAAGGGGGAATAGGCTTTCAGTAGATTGTTCTGGCAACAGTACAAAGACTGAAAGAGAAATGTACAAGAAACTAATTCAGTAGGAGATTAATATTTTATACAAAAAGTAAAGAAATCCTGAGCAAGAACAAGGATAATAAGAAAAGAAAGGTGGAAATAAATTTATGAGTAACTAAGGGTAGGATTCTCAGGCTTTGAGTAACATACTGGGGATGGAGGAGATAGCAAGAAAGGAAACAAAGGAGCCTAAATGATAACCTAGTATACCGTGTACAATGAAGAAACTGGAATAAACTGACATTTAAAAGCAAATATAATGATAAAATTGGTTCAGATGAGCTGAGTTTATCTCAATCAACATGATGTAAATTTCAGCTGAAACTTAGACAAAAGTATGTGAACAAAGCTTTATTTTAAAAATGACAGTCTTTTCAGACCTACTATTAGAATGTATCTGTCATATCTTTATTTTTCTTTCTCTAAAATTCATCTATACTTAATTACACATTGATCCTTTCCTACTTTACTTCAATTATTGTAAGCAAAAGCAGGCAGCCCAATTTCCAAACACTTAAAGAATGCCAAAAAAATTATATCCTTGTATTATAATCACTGAACTTTATGAGTGATGTGCTGTGAATACATGCATTTGTTAATGTAGAAATATGATTAATCATCAAATCTCAAAAGAAATGACACAGCTAGTCTCTTAAATATTCTCATTCAGCTATGAGATAGTATTCCATCAACTGTGCAATTGAAGGTCATAACAAACAAGCAAAACAAAGTTCCTGTTGAATGGTATTCAGATAACTGTTGTAATGGGCATGGAATTGTGTTGCTTAGTCCTCTATTTGGAAAGCTAGCTGCAGGGAGCATGCTTCCCTGACAACCTCCAGCAGCCAAATTTTGGGTCTCATGTGCAGTATTAATACAAAGATCACACCCTTTTCCAAGGCTAGCCCTGGCCAACAACCATGCACAGGAGGGGTACCAGAGCTAAGAAGTTCTGCTCAACATGGGATTCTTATAATTGGCATTTTTGTATAAACATTTTCCATCACACTGACAGAGACTTCCTCAGACCTGCACTACAGTCTGCAACTCTTTCTACTTGATTCTTCTGTTCCTATCTCTGTTACTGGTAACAGAACAACATAAGGTTTGGGGACTCTCTCTGATTTCTTAAGCCCCTTCCCTTTTATTAAACTTGGTAAGCACTTTCCTCAATACATGTCTTCTGATCTCAGAAGCTAATCAGGGTTGGGCCTGGTTAGTACTTGGATGGGAGACCTCGATACATGTCTTGTGTCCAATCTCATCCTAACATTTGCTGTATAGGACTCAAATAATACAACTATATTGAGAAATGTTTGGATGCAGTACTTTTGCCTAAGACAA
>RJWT010042883.1:0-12050 GCA_004365215.1 Cuniculus paca | reverse complement strand
GAGTGCCATGCCACCCTGCCTTGGAGCCAGCTGATTATGGACTGAAATCTCCAGAAACTATGAGCTAAATAAACCTTTCCTTGCTTCACATTGGGTATCAGGTGTTTGTCTCAGCAACTAAGAAAAAGTAACCAAGACAATCACCCAGAAGGAGCAAACTACTTCTGTGAGCCTCTGGAAGACTTCAGATTTCTCTTCAAAAAGCAAGACCCCAGTGCTGCTACAGGAAGCATGGAAATTTGACCTACTCCTCATATTTGAACTAACAGTGAAGCTCAATAGTTATTTCCTCTTCTCATTGTTTTCTTGCAGGTTTTTCTTTCTTCGACCTAGCCAGTGAGCCAAAGCACCCTCAGGTAGTTGGAGAGCCCATAATCCCCAGTAGGTAGAGTCTGCAGCCCCTTCATCTTGAAAAAGCTATCGAAGACAGAGACCTCTACTCCCTCAGTACCTCATAAAGAATTATGAGTATTTGTGTCTCTCAGTGGAAATAAAATAGGAGATTAGGGCATGGCAAAGCTGGCTGGAGAAGTAGGCATGACCTGCTAATTACAAGTACCCAGAAAAGATACATAGAACAGTTTCCAAAGCCTGCACATGGACTTCTCTAGAAAACTTGAGTGGATTTTCAAATAGGATGACCTAGACCTCACATCAACCTGGGGTGTGGGACTCTAGCACTGCCTCTCAAGACCTGTATGTAGAAGTTCTCACACAGGTTTCCTCACTTTTGGACAATATAAAATGACACAGACACCAAGAAGAGCTCACTCTCAGAGATTTTCTTATGATTCCTCTTCCTGCAACCTTAATCTTGCTTTTTCCTCTTTTACTTGGCCCAAGCTCACCCTGCAGAGCTAGCTTCTCCACAACTCTCCACTTTTACTCTTTCAAATAAACTTTGCTACCATTAAAAAAAAAGAGAGAGAGAGAAATAAAAAAGCATCCAACCATTTCTAAAGTTGACCCTTTCATCCAGGTTTTCCCCAGCACCTCAAAATAACACATTAATAATTAAAGAAAAATGAAACAAAGCCTGCGTATGCAGAATCTTAACCTGGGAGAAAGTATGGGACAATCTCTAAGAAGGACCGTTAGCAACAATGTCCAAAAGTGCAGAGGAGCCTGGATTCCACACAGAATGTCTAAAACAGGGATGTATATCCCATGGCCCCGGACAGCTAGGAATGTGGCCCCATGAGACTGTAAGCTTTTAACATTATGTTGAATATGTTTAGTCTTAATCTCCTGTCTTGATTGTGCAGACAGGGTAGGCCACAACTGAACGAAGGCACAGTGCAGAGGTCACTCCACCTCCTGCACCAGCCATACACAGTCCAGTCAAATCCACGTGTATCAGATGCTACGTGCCAGTGTGCAAGTTGATGAGTAAACATGGAGTTTACTGACAACAGTGTCTCAACCTAACTGCATGTATGTGTGCCTATGAAGACAGGAGCTTCTCGTTATTAAGCAGACATGTAAAGCTTTCTTGTTTATTAAATTCTGTGCTGGTTGTATTATTTCATGTTAACGTTATACTATAATATAAAAAACAAAGTTCTGCTACTTATATACATTAATTATACTCTATATGTGGCCCCAAACAATGCTCTTGCTTCAGGGCAGCCCAGGCAAGCCAAAGCTTGGACACCCATGCCTTGGACATCCCTTCTCACAGATGCTAGTGAAAATAGCACAGGTGACAGAAGGGTACGAAATAGAGCTCTGCGATTCTGTCCCTCTCTACCCAACAGGTTCTCTTTTCATCATTAGGAAATCTTAATGTAAGTACAAAGCAGACCTCAAGACAGCCAAACATGAGAACAAAGAAAAAGTTTGCCTGTTTTGTTGTTGTTGTTTGTGGAAGGGGTAGCAATAAATACTTTTGTTTATTCTTGTAGTGTACAAAATTTGGCCTTCACTCCTGATTGTTATTTGGAATATCTTTCAAAGCATGTCAGAACACATATTTTAAAGCACAAAAGTACAGCTTTTAATACAAATATTCTTTTTTTAAAGCCATATGAACACTATGTTTAACAATAAATATTTTCAAGGGAATGAGATTTCTTCTTAAAAACTAAAACAAATCAAATAATTTAAAAAGCACAATGCTACAAAGGTAAATCCTTGTTAGATTTCTTATTTTAAAAAAGAGTCTCAGTACCCCTCAAAAAAAGGAGTAAACAAGAAACAATTTTGCAAACATTTTCAAGTTGATTTTAACAGTAATGATGAGTAAAAGTGAGATGCTCTCTAAATAGAGAGACTGAATTGTTTCTGAAAATGCATTCTTCCTTCCTATAAATCCTTAAATTAGGTCCAGAAGGAGGTCTACATTTTATTTTCACTTACAAAAGGGGATACTGGAACTTTAATCATTTTCCTCTATGTTGGGCTTTACTCTTCACCCCCAGAGACTTCCAGCAACTTCATGCCACATAGACTGTTACAAATTTAGTATAACTAATGCAAAAGGATTTACTGGTAGTATTTCATTTGAACAACAGCTGCAGAAGCAAGCTGTAATTTTTAAGCCCCCGGTTTCTGCTTTATTTTATATTTTGCAATTTAAGCAAAATGCTATTTGACAACTGAAGCTATGCAAAGATATTACAGAGAAACCCTAAGTATTTTTTTCAAGCCACAGAAGGAGGGTAATAAATAAAACTACAGGCATTTTCATGAATTTAAGTACACAAAGCTAAAGCCTTCTGAGATGAAACAGATATTTTTTTAAATATGGAAAATGAAGTGAGATTTTTGCTTAGATAATCATCACATCTAACACTTGCCCTGGACAGACCATAGGAGTTAGTTCAGTTAACTGTGACTTAACTAATGTGACAAATTAAATTATGTCAATCCAAGTTTGGTGTGCTTGATTTCTAATGTTTTTGGATAAAATGAGATCAACTCTTGGAGAAGAGCCAGGCATGGAAAGTCAATCCACACTTGTAAATTGAGGTCTAGTTCCTTAATCTTGCAATCTAACAAGACGGCCATAAAATGACTGAGAAGAGAACCTCTGGGATTTTACTTTTTACCACAGCTGAAATTAACAGCACACACTACAAGAGTGTTTAGTCTTTCTACTACCTGAGTGTAATCAATATTCAAAGAAACCTAAATATTACAGAACCTATGGTACTTAGAGCAGGATTGATTTTAAGACAATACAATAATACTTCATGCTATTGCCAAACTTGAGATTTTCAACCAGTGTATTCATTTATTTATTTGGCAAACTCATAGAGCCAAAGATATCGAATCCAGATTTCTCCGGAGACGTTTTTGAAAAGGTCAGAAACAATCTACCCTTATCATGTATTTTGAGATCACATCAGCCAAGCCACCTATGCATTACTGTGACTGCACATGGCATCTGCCCTCAATAAGCATGCTGTTGGTTCTAAATATATTCACAGAGATTCTGGTCAATCCATGCTTGAGTGTGAGTAGATAAAAAACACTGGCAGACACAGGAATGGATGACAAAATACTGTCTCTTAAGCTCCTCTAGATGAAGGCCAGGAGATCCAGTTCAGTGTCTTTCATCATCCAGAGATCAGAGAGCTGAGGACTCATTCACAGAACCACATTTGTGCGTCTTTCCCTCTAGATGCAGGCATTTGTCAGGAACCCTAATCACATCGAAGAACACCCTGACTTGGCCTTATTGCGTAAGCTCCTCTCCAAATTGGGTCTTCCTGACTCATTCTATGCAATTATTTATGTCTTATTTTTTTTAGAAATTCTTGAAGGCTCAAGTTTTAAACCTGTCTTGTCCATGAAGTTTCCCTGGTCTTTTTCAACTCATAACTTTTCTTCTGGGAAATGAGTATTAAATGTTACGGCTAAGTGCTCAGATTTTAAGCATCCTAACACCTGTGTGACCTCGGGTAAATTACTTCATCTCTCTGTGCTTCAGTTTGATTTTTAAAAGGCAGATAAGGGCTGGAGATTTAGCTCAGCAGTGAAAGTGCTTGCCTGGCAAGCACGAGGTCATGAGTTCGATCCCTGGTACCAAATAAAAAAATAAAAGGCAGATAAGGCCTATCTTCATAGGAATTCAATCACAGTCCTGTACACAGGACTTAGTGCAGTATGAGACATATAACAGATAACATTTCCTTATCTGTATTGTGTTATCTGTATTACAAAAACTAGTAGTGCTTAGTACCTATAAAATGCTGTTATGTCTTGTATTTGGATGTCCCCTCAAAGCCTCATGCGCTCATAGGTCGGGCTTTCTGGAGCTGGCTGGATCTAAGGGATGTGATAGCAAGATTAAGGAACTAAATTAGTCCACCAATTGGAATTAGCATAGTTCTGGGTGGCACCACCCAAAAGGCTGGTAACCTGATGGGATAAAACAGAAAGGCCAACTGGCTGCTTGCTGCTGCTGCTTCCTACAAGCTTTCCCATGAGCTTCTGTTTCTCCTTTGCCATGGCCTTTGCCATGTCACCTTGCCTTGCAGCCAGCCAACTATGGACCGAAACCTCTACAAACTGTAAGCTGAAATAACCTCTCCTCCTTTAACTTGTGGATGTTGGGTATTTTGTTTCACCAACAAGAAAAGTAAAGACAGATTTTGGTACCAGAGAAGTGGGGTTGTTGCTGTGACACTACTTGGCCATGTGGTTCAGGAGCCTTTTGAACTGGCTTGTGGAAAGAGTTTGGGAAGGTCTGGGGATGCCTGCTGAAACAGCAGCCCTCAAATGCTGTAAGCTTATGGGAGAGTCTGAGGAGAGCTCAGAAGACCAGAATACTGATAGAAATGCAGCCAGTAAAGACCAGGCTCAAGAGGTTTCAGTTAGGAATGAGGACTGCATTGGTTGTTGGACTCCACCATGTGTGTTATGCTTTGACAGAAAATGTATCTGCATTTTGCTCCTATCCAGAGACTTTCCCTAAGACTGAGATTGAAGATGGTGGACTAATTAATCTTGCAGAAGAAATTTCAAGGCAGTCTAATATTGAGGCATGGCATGGCTACTGTTGGGAGCTTTGAGCCAGATGGATGAACAAAGACCACAGCAGAATGATTTACAGCATTTTGAGTTTGGCCAGAAAGGAAACTCCTGTAGCAAATAAGAAGCAGAGGAAATTTGGTTGCTAAGAAAGTAGAAGACAGTAGAAAAGATGGCCTCACAAGAAGCAGCAGGATTCCATTCTTTGCAGCCTCAAAATTTCAAAGGTGAAAGACTTTGCCTTGAGAAGAGAGCACCCAGAGTACCAGGTTCCAGCATGGTGGCAGCATAGGGAAGCTGTTTCTCAGGATTTGGTTCATAGTGTTCAGAAGTCCAGGGACTCAACTCCTATAACCAAGAGAAGCCAGGCAAGGAAGCCTGGCTAGTGATTCAGTTGGTGGTAGACTTGGCATCATCCACAAGGTGCCAGTTTTAGCTGCTTGGAGAATACCAGAGTTGTGAGGTCACGAAGGCTTCCACCCAGATTTCATAAGAAGGCAAAGGAGGCCAGGCAGTGTGTCCTTGAGGGAGCAGTGAAGCTGTGAATGTGAAGCCAAAGGTGCAGTAGAGGGCCTAGAAGATTGGAGAAGCCAGGAATGTAGATTGCCTGAGGAAAACTGCAAGGACTGAAATCTCTACAAAATGTGAACTGTAATAAACCTCTTCTCCTTTCACGTGCAAGTATCAAGTATTTTGTCTCAGAAATGAGAAAAGTAACTAAGATGCAGTTAGAATGTTCTCATCTATATCATTTGCTAACTTGTCTTACGATTAACTCCCATATCAATTGGGGAATGCAAGTCACCCAAACATTCAGTGGAACATCTGACAACAATGCTAATCTCGATTTTCCATGAAAAACAACACTAACATTGAGAAGATCACCAGTGTTGTACCTGGCCGAGCCAATTTCATCTGAGAATGGGGAATTATCTTCTTTTTAAGGAATAGTGCAACACATATAGGCAGCAAGCCCCATGTTTACTTGCTTTTCAAAAGTAAGCTAAGATAATCTACATGTATCCCATATCATTTATATATCTCAGAATACATAACTAATTTTTAAAAATATTTTAATTAAACTTGTGGGACTGTTTAATAAAGCAGTTAAAAAGTATCAACTGATAATAAGATTCAGGGACACAAGGGCCTCAAAATTGCAACTCAGAAATGACTTGAGATGACAGCTATTTCCAATTTAATTACTTTAAGATGGAATATACACTAGAATTTGGTTTTTGCTCATTCCACATCCAACTAGAAAAAAATTATAAACTCTGAAAACTTCATATGTATTGTACAACGTATTAATAGATGTTTTATCTGGTTTAATAAGAAAATGACAACTGAGTGAGTCACAAAGGCCACACCTGAAATTTCACTTTAGACTAGTTCATGCCAAATTTTTAAACTAAAAAAAGAAAACTGCAAACTCCCAAACACAGTAAGTTAGCATAAATCCAATCCTAGCACTGCCTGAACCTGAGAACATGAGTTTCAAACTAGTAAAATCTGTGGGCAAAATGACCTCTATCTACATAGAACTCATTGGATCACAGGAGACACAAATATCCTGAAACTTAATTTGACTAAGTATATTTACTTCCTATGTATGAAGCAAAAATCACACATTAAAAATAAATTCTTAAAATATGGTAAATATGTGTGTGTGTACACAAATGATACAGAGAGCTAATGACCCCAAACACAAAGCATAACAAATGTCACCAAATTGAAAGATGAACTCTTGTGATAAGCAGCAACAGAAAATGCTGCCTATTAAAAGTATAAGTATCAGAGTTCTAAAATATCCCAATTTCAGGGATATTAGAAGATTTATAAATATATGCATATTAAAATGAATGAAATATCATACCATTTTTCCATGTCTTCCAATTTAAATTTCAGAAAACAGTTTTTGTGAAAATTATGAGAATCTCTGTAAATAATCCCTGCGGCAGAAGCCAAGAGCACTGAGATTTAGTACAGGTTGGAGTACCTCGACCCAAAAATTATAAATCACAAATACTCTAAAATCTGATCAACTTTGGATTTTGGAGCATTTTAGATTTCAGATTTTGGGATTAGCAATGTTCAACTTGTAAAACCTATGCAAATATTCCAAAATAAAAAATAAAGAAAAAAATCTGAAAGACTTCAGTGTGAGTTTAGTCTTTAGGTAAAGCAGAACCTTAAACAACTCCAATTTTTTCTGTGAACTTTAACATTTTTCACAAGTAAAGACAGAAAAGAGAGTTTTCAGGGAATACTTGTAGCACCATAACTGGCACTAGCCAGACACTCAATTTACTTTCTCCCCTTACATCTCGAGGCAGAACTGCCAGGTACTTAAGTGTTGCTCTTCTCAAATATCTTTTAGATGCCCTAAAACATACATAGAAGGCACTAATATATGCAGTGTTCCAGGAGACAGATCACCTTGCTATTACCAGGGGAAGAAAGACTGTATAACTAACACAACCCAAAACCCCGTACTCTATCCAGAGTATGATCTCATGCTGCTGATAGCTGTCACTTGTGGTTCACACTAAGTCTAATGAAACATCTAGACAGACCTGCTTTCCTGAACCTTCTTGCTCTTTTGATGGCTCAACAGAGACTTAATATCACTTAAATGACACTTAATCCCTCCACGTTACCCAGGCATACAAAGTTGAGTTTGAATGGTGGAATAATAAAATAATTCAGACTTCGTTCCTTCAAGGAACTGATTCCCTAGCTGTTAGAAACATACTGACTAGCATCAAAGAGTTGGAATGTGATAACACAGCTAAAATAGAAACTGAGGGAACTTCTAGTATAAATATAAAGACTTTGCAACATCATCAGCTTTTAAGTAGGAGGCATCATCTTTGAGTGGTCTTGAGAAGGAGTCACTATGAAAGATCAATTAAGAAGCAGCTAATGGATGTGACTACTTCTGGTACCAACATCACACATATTACATTGGTATACCTTCTTTGCTAAAACACAAAATAATCAGTATTTTTAAAAGTATTTGGATGGTTGTCAATTACTGTATAAAGCTCATGACAGGTTGACTAAATACAAGCAAAACTCCTTTACAAGTCATAATCCCATTGGTGTTTTCAGGGTTGATTTGCAGTCCTTCACTTTCCCTTACATTTATTCTAACTCAGGTATCCTGATAGGCTCAGGGTAACAAAACAAAGCAAAGAAATGACCCCATGTGCTCCCTAAGGTCAGGGTGACATGACTGACAGGTGCTCCATAAGCTCCTGCAGCAGGCACAGTCCAACGCTTATGGAAGTCAAGTCCAGAGCAAGGAATATACATACAGCATGAGTCCAGCGGGAACTCTCAAGGTGTGGGAAAGTAAAAAGCCTATCATTATCGTTCATTTGTAAACTAAGGGGTTGTGTCCACTTTTTCCATATCACTTTAAGAAGGCAGAATATCGCGTTAGGTAAGTTTTAGGTATTTCAGGGCAGCGGTTGTGCTTTCTAGGAATAACAGGAACCACAGACTGATAGTTGTTTCAGGCCAAATTTACATGAGAAACAACACTTGAACGACCAACCTATACACAAATACAGAAAACACACAGGAAGTAAATGCACTGCTCTTCAGTTATGAAGATGATACTCACATATCATGAAAGAGCTACTCCTGGGGGTTTTATTTCCTAGCAGTAATGATGGGCCTGCACTGAGTTATCATCACACTCTTGTCCCAAACCATGCGCATGAGTGAAAAACAACACAAATTCGGAGCTGAAGTCTACACTTGACACCTCAAAAAATGTTCACAAAAAACCATGTCATTCTCTGTGACCAGAACTTCTGTTGTTTGGTAACCTGAATCTCACTTAATTTGCTTTATCAAATAAGAAATGATTATATGGCATTTGCCTATTTTTCTAAAAAATGAAACTCATCCCCAGGGCAGGTGTTATCCACACTGAGGTTATCTGAGAGCAGAGCTAATCCAAAAGAGCAGGTTTTGAGGAAAGGGTTGCCTCAAAACCAAAATATTTAACCCAAGGAGACGACTTTGAACGAACTACACTCACTGGAATTTGGGGTTTCTAACATGTTTTCTTCTAAAAGCAGCAACAACAGAGACTGTTTTCATAAAAACATTGTATCACACAACCGTATTCAACCGTATCTCCTCTGTACCAGGTCCTGTATCATATTGGTGACCAAAGATAGAGATAATTCCAAAATATTTCAAATTATGAAAGTTGGATCTCTTAAAAAATTAGTCACTTCAACTCCTTTTAAGCTTAAATTGTGCTTCTTTAACACTGTGATTCTGAGTTAAGCTCCCTTTCTTCAATTTCCACATCCGGAAAACTGAGCAAGGAAGGTCGCCAGCGAAGATGGGGAAGAGAGATATGAAACAGAAAAATACATTCATTGGTAAAATTATTAAAATTGGTTATAATTATAACAATGATGCATATTTAAATTTAGTAAAATGGGCTCTAGAGTGAAACTTTTTGAAGAAAGTGATAAGAAAATCACAGTTCTCAACTCAAATTCTATCTTCTCAGCACATTTCATTTTTTTCAGGAAGCCATGATGGTTTCGGTGTTTGAAACAGGCAGATAGATGTGAAAGAGCATTTTCACCGGATTTGGGTAAACTCTCTGCCCCATTAGTAAAGATTTCTCTATAACATCATTTAAACACTTAGCCATGTCTGCAAGACACTTAAACCAACACCAGTGCTAGGAAATCATTTGAAAAACTGATTACCTATGTTGATTGCAGTTTCTTGTTTGTCTCCCGTCAACACCCATATCTTAATTTCTGCCTTCAACAGAGTCGCTATGGTTTCTGGAACCCCAGTCTGAAGACGGTCTTCTATGGCTGTGGCTCCAAGTAACAGTAAATTCTAGGTTGAAAAACACCTTCAATTAGAGATTAAGTCACAATTAATGACAACTCTGACAAAACCAACCAAAAAGTTCTGAGACAGTTAATTTAATCCTCTACACCAAACCCGGGTCTGTAGGTGATTAATGATATTAGGTGTGGGGCATTCCAAACTCTTCACCATGCTGAGACTGCCCCACACTCTGGCAACTAGCACTGTCCTCCATTCCTTGGTCCTGAGGCATGTCAGGACCGAGTGCACATGGAGGTGATTATACCGATGTCAACAGTGGATAAGCCCTCCCTCTCATTCCACTGATTAAAAGTAAAGTATCATGCTGCATATTTCCCTTATGAGAAGAACTGATTCTAGATGATACCTTGTCTGGAGGTATAGTAGCAAGAGATCTGTGCATACACCAGCAGCATTTAATAGCTAGAGGGAAACCATCAAAGTGTTTTAAGATTAGGACATATAAAATACGTCCCTTCACAGTACTCTCCCATGCAGTCACACTGAGACTGGGTACCAATGTGCCAAAACCCAAGGTACTCCAGCTCTGCCTACCTGTCAGACAGATGGCAGAGAGGGCCCACCCATCCCTCACCCACCTTGCCTCAGTCTCTCTACAACACAGCACTGTACCTCATGAATACTACATGCACATGGTACCCATTTGATTACTTTTTTCTGATCCTGAAAGTAATTTTGGATATTTCCAGTGTTAAATTACACTTGGCCTAAACTTGTCTCTATACTTGGGTTATAAAATTTGGCCCAAAACGGACTCTCTATGGTAGAAAACTATAACCTACGTTGGTAAGTAAACTGCAACCCAACCAAAAAGTCTAGCCCTAAAATCAAGCAACCAACTCTTACAAAGACAGAAGCTGAGCCTCCAGCCAATCAGGGACTGAAATATGTCCATACATGGCAAACCCTGACTGAAACCAATCCAATGGCTTCTGTATGTCACTCTTTTCATCTTGCTGTAAATACAGCCTGCACACGAGGTGAGCTCTAGGTGTGATCTTCCATCAAGAGTGCTATTCTGTTTAGACCTTTGCCTTGCTCAAGCAAACTTTGATGAAGTTAACTCTTTTTTTAACCAGTAAAGCAGGGCAAAACTCATGCTTGAATTCAGTATCACTGCTACTAAGATTCCATCAAAATGACTGAATATAAAACTTAGCAAGAACTCAAAAAAAGTAAAGGGGAATTTTTAAAAAGTGAAGGAATGAAAAACAGCAAACAGATGATATCTTTAGATGTAGAGAAACTGGAAAGATGGTCCCATGGTTCCTGACACCAACAGGGAAAAGATGAAACCTAGTTTCCAAATTTGAGAGAATCCAAGGAAGTACAAAATGATCTAAGTTATAACTAAAAATAAGAACAACAACAAAATGAAAGTAGGATATAAAGCACAGGGTAAAGCATAAATATTCTTGTAATAATTATGTACAATTCCTTACCAGCCTACCATACAACATCCTCCATAGGGTGACTTAACAGGCTCACAGAACTCACTAGGGTGACCTAATCTTATGAAGTCTAATCTCAGGCAAACCCAGAAAGTTACTCATACAGTTTTTGACCTGATATTTCTTTTCTTTTCTTTTTATCTGATAGTTCTTAGGATATCATTAATGGTTTGCTGAGGGTGGTTAGATCTTTCAGATGACCCATGAATACTAACTGCTTCTAAAGCAAATATATGATTCAAAGCTAAGGGTTTATTAAGACATTTAGAAAAAAGAAAACATCACTATATAGCAACTATACTCTTGTTCAAAGACTTTGTTCAGCAGGCAGTAACGTTCTCCAGTACAACAGAAAAATTATTCCATGCATGGTCACCTTCTCAATGATCTCGTAACACTCTTCCAACCGCTGAGCTCTGTCTTTCAAGATGATGCTGGCTTCCTGATAGACTTTCAGCCACTCCTCATAATCGGCCTCAGAGAGATCGGCATAGGCCACACAGAGGGTCCGCAAGCCTGCAAACAGGCAATGTGAACGGGACAGAGAGGATTTATAATTTACATCCTAGGAGACACCATATGGCTTCCTCTTACATCCCCATGCTCAAATGATTAAAGAAAGATCTGCTTTTCAGGTCACTCTAATTCAGCATTCACACATCTACAGAGGAAATTTAAAAATGGCTCTACCATACTCTAAAAAAAACCTCTTCTATCAATCCT
>RJWT010042882.1:0-12054 GCA_004365215.1 Cuniculus paca | reverse complement strand
CTCTGGACTGTGATGACACAGATAGAAAAGCCAATGGGAGAATCCTATGTTCAAAACAAATATATATATTTGATAAGATAATGAAAGATTTCTACCATGCTATTTTAGGAGTCCATGTACTGTTATTTATTCTCTACAGTTTTGATGAAACCTGAACTTTTTCCTGGACCTCTCTCATACATTGCTTTGTCAACTAAAGTAATCAGTATAAATAGAACAAATTACTCAGTTGGCACAAATTATTTAAACTGTAAAGATTCTGAATTTGATTGTTGACTTACTATTGCCATAACATGTTAAACATTGTTGAAATATTTTTCTGCTTTTACTAAAAATACCTTTATTCTTCATAAATTTATCTTTCTTTTTTTTTTGTAAATTTTCTTACCTCTTTTAGTAGGAATCATTACTAGGGATGAATTTTTTTTAATATTTAGTTTATATGCATTCTTATTTTCACTTAGTAAATTTTTCAGAGACCATTACAGTCCTGAAAAACTTTAGAAAGTTTAGTTAAAATAACCAAATATCTTCCTTGCTCACTCCTCCCTTCTCTCCCTACTCTTTGGTCACCATGATATGAGCATTTCTTCTCCACATAGATCCATCCACCATGTGATTTCTGCTTTGGAGCTTGCTAACCAGAAACTGTAAAAATTAGCCAAAATAAACCTGTCCTCCATTAAGTCATAGTAGTCACCTACTGTGTCTTATCGGTGAACAAAGTAGCTAAGACAATAGTTATAGATGCTTTCAATGTATGATAACTGAATTTTGTATTTTGATGAAAAGTAAATGCTAAAAATGTTGGCATGTTATACTAAGGTAATTAATAATACTGCCATGATGTGTTATGAATGATAAGTAGGAGATTTGCATTAAAAATTCCTCAATCAAACATAAGTTTTACTCAGTTATCCATCATATACTTATCATAGCTCAGGAGACTGATGATAAATCAGACAAAAAAACAATAACTCTGGCACTCATGCTGCACACAGAGGATCCTACAAAATTGAACATAAAAGACTTTATGAAACTAAAATATTTATAAAGATAATGCAAAAAATCTATCAGTCCTTCTTAACTATGAGAGTAGGTCATGTCAGAAAAGTTGCTAAAGTGATTAATATAATTCCAGGTACAATTTTGATACCCAATCAATACTTTCTTTTCTATGAAATAATATTTACAATTGAGCATAAATATAGGTGTATAATTATATTCATACTCATCCTTACAATTTCCATGTAATGCTTAGTTTTGCTAGAAGAAATATAGAGTAGTTTTTTCTTTTCTTTTTTTTTTTTTTTTTGGTTTTTTGTTAACCTTTCCCTAAAAAGACAAGCTAGACCAACTAGACAAGCTAGACACACTCAAACTGGACATTTTGACACTCTCTCTTTTCTTTTTCTTTTTCTTTTTTTTACTTTTTACACGTTTTGTATTACTACCATGAACCTTGTACGAATCAGGTATGGTTTCTATTACCTCACCACATTGTCTCCAACTTATAAAGCAAACTGGAGTTTATTTGATTTCCCTTAGCTTTACTGATACTGTGGGCTTGAGAATAACATTTATTTTAACTGCAAAGCTGAACAAACACAATTTTACAATTTTAACAGGAATCATTAATCAAATCCATTCAGTTAAAAAGTAGAATAGTTCAATAGAATCTGTATGTGTTTCTCCTTTTCTTTAATATTAAATGCATCTATAAAATTTCGGTGTGTGGATTACTCTATAAACACTGGATTTCACATAAAGAAAGATAATTCTCAAAAGATCTTCACATTTATTAACTTTTACCATTTATTATGTTTGCTTTAAATTCCATTTATTATTCTTAGATGTTTTGAATATGACATCTTTTCTTAAAAATTCGAGTGTATTTTTTGCCTTTTTTTCAGACAAGGTCTCATTAAGTCAGACTGGTTTTGAGCTCATTGTTAAGTCCCAACTGGTCTTGAACTTGAAGAGTTCCTCTTACCTCAACTTCCCAAGTGCTGGGAGTACAGGTGTGTGCCACCATACCCACAGAGAGTGTATGTTATGACCAAATATGTGAAGAACCTAACTATGGACATTAGAATTTAGACAAAATTCTATAAGCACTTGACTTTCTTGACCCTAAATTAAATTAAATTAAATTAAATTAAATTAAATTTAGTGGGAGTGGAAGGAAAAGGATGAATACATAATTATTTGAGACTAAGGTAGATACTAGGATATGGGTCAAGACACAAACATAAATATGGAAACATATATGTGCATTCATCACAGATTTCTACATTCATTTTTCACAGTGCTCTTATTGTACATCAAGTGCTCATCTAGCTATTTGCTCACTGAGGTGAGATGCACAGATAGGACTAGTTAGCGAAAAAGTATCATTTTAAAGTTTTTCACCTTAGAAGAAGATAATAACCCTGGTGCATGTCAAAACCTCATTATATCAGACATCATGGCAAATAAGAAGTTAGACATTAGTAAATAGTTGCTCATATAGCATTTTGAAAATGAAAATAGAACAAATGTTAAAAAGTGCCTTATTTACCCTCCAAATAAAATATTATTCAATTAATAACTTCTCTTTTTCCTCTGGAAACAATCCTAGTACATAATTTTATTTCTTTTTTCTCTATCTCCAAAAATCCAAATTAACAAATAATACCTGCTTATTCCTTTCTTTTGTGTCATTGCATTCCATCTAGTTTCTCTAACTAAAAGCAACTTTAATATTCCTTCCTCCATTTTTGTCCATTTTGTTTTATTCTTTCTTTAAATTTTGAGCAGAAAAAAACAAGACAAAAATCCATGAATCCAACTTAAAAAACAGGTTAGTAGGACAATTACAATAGTTTATACATTGGGTATTGATATATTCATAGTAGCTATTCAAAGTTCAGGATATAGGCATGATGTTTTGTCTAAACAATATTAGTACAAAACATTCTTTTCAAGGATCAGAGAGAAGCTAGCTGTATAGCTATCTTAAATATATTGTGTATACATATATTTTTTCCTTTCTCCTTTCTTCCATTCCCCAGCACAGTTTGTCTTTTCTTTTGAATAGTTTCTTACCAATTCACAGTATCTATTGTACATTTTGGATCCCATTTACTTACTCGGTTTCTTACAAAAGAAAGACAACATGATGTTTACATATATGGATCTGATTTATTTCACTTACAAGTATGGTCTCGAGTTGTATTCATTTACCTGTAAAAGTCTCCAGTGTAATCCTTCTTTATGATTGAGTAGTACTCCATTTTATAAAACACCACATCTTTTTTATCCATTCCTTGGTTGATGGGCACCTGAAATGTTTCCAAGATTTATCTATTACAAATTATTTGGCTATAAATATGAATGCACATATATTGATGTAATATAATGTGTTTAATTCTTCTGGGAAAATATGCCTAAGGGGAATAGCTGGGCAAAATGGAACATCCAATCCTAGTTTTTTTGAGGAATCTCCACAATGATTTCCACAGAGGTTGTACCAGTATACACTCCCACCAATAATGGAGTAGGGCGCCTTTTTCCCCACAAACCCACCAGCATTTGTTATTGGTTTATTTCTTGATCATAGTCATTCTTTCTGTGTGAGATGGAATCTCAGTGCTGTTTTAATTTTCATTTCTCTAATGACCAATGATGCTGAACATCTTTTCATGTATTTATTTGCCATTTATATTTCTTCATATGAGAAGTGTGTATTCATCTCAAATGCCCATTTCTGGATTGAGTCTCTGAATTTGAGGGGACTGATTGTTTTTTTAATTATTTTCTTTTCTTTTTCTTTATATTTTTAAGGAGAATAAAATGAAGCAAAATAAAACAGAATAAAGTTAATGAAAACAAACCAGTGTAAGCAACATCGGACTTCAAAACAATAGGAAATCAACAATGGTTACCATAATGCCTCTTGTTGTCCCCAAAATAGCTGCAGATACCTTCAGACATAGTAAAAATCAAACAAAACAGAACAGAATAGAACCAGTAAAAACAAAACAATTAATGCAATAAATGACTTCAAAGTAAGATAATAGTAAATCCAGAATGGCTACCATAATATAGATTATTATCTTTGAAATAGCTGCCCATACAATCAGATACAATAAAAACAAACAAAACACAACAGTAAAACCCAACCCAAGTAAACAATGAAAACAATACAGGACTGCAAAATAAGATAATAGGGAATCAACAATGGCTACCATCTTCAGAAGGAGATTCCCCCATAGATGCTACATTGCGTATTGTTAGCCTCTGAATAGATGATCAGACTACTTCCTTTAGACCTGCAAAAGCAGTGAAACACTAAACATTACAAGCATTAAACTGTATTTTAACTCAATAGCTATCATTGAAGCCTGTGCTTCTCTGGATCTGCCAGTCCCTTATGGTGGGGGTTGGAGTGGTGTGTGGGGGGATGGCTCTTCTTGGTTCCCAGCCTGTGTTCTGGAAGGGTTGGCAACTGGCTCCTCCCACTCAAAAGTCCACACATGGCGCAAATTTGCAGGGAGGGCTTACTTCTTGTTGACTTTCTGTTCTCTTCCCCCACACTCCATGAATGGCACTGAGTCACGGGAAAAGGTTGACTTCTGGCCGTCCCTGCAGCAGACCACACATGGCTCCAGTTCTCAGAGAAGGCTTGCTTTTTGGTAACCTCTTGTTCTCTTTCCCTACAGTCTGCTAATGGCACTGACTCGTAGGAAAAGGCTGCTGTCTGACTGTCCCCCAGCAAACTGTGCATGGTGCCAATTCACAGGGAGGGCTTGCCTCTTCTCAATTTTTTATATTTTGCAGATGTCCTTTGTATGAAGGACAATTGTCTAAATTTTTTTCTACTGTGTGGGTTTTCTTTTTACTCTGTTGGTGATTTCTCTGATGCACAAAAACTTTTTAGTAAGATGAGATTCCAGTTGTTGATTCTTCAAAGTACTTCCCATTCAGTTTGGTTTTGTTCATGAACTCTCTGCCTGCCCGTATGTCTTCAATATTTTTACCTACTTTCTCTTCTGGTAGATACTTGATCCATTTTGACTTCAGTTCAGTGCATGGTGATAGACATGGATCTAGCTTTAATCTTTTAGATGTGGAGAGCCAGTTTTTCCAGGACCATTTTTTAAAGAGTCTGTTTTTCTTCCAGTGAACATGTTTGGCTCCTTTGTTAAAGAAAAGGTGCCTTAGTATGCTTGTAGTTGTATCTGCATCTTCTAATCTATTTCATGGATCCTGAGGCTTGTTTATGCTTTTCTTTCTTTGTTTTTCTTTTTGCCAATATCATGTTGGTTTTATCACAGTATCTTCTTAGTAAAATTTCAGGCCTGGATTCTGATGTCCCCTGCCTTGCTATTTTTGCACAGAATTGCTTTTCCTATTCTAGGTCTTTTCTGGTTCCTAATGAATTTTAGATCTGTGAGGTATGCCAATGGCATTTTTATTGGAATTGCATTAAACCTGTATGGCAATTTTGGGGGCATGGCCATTTCAGCTATGTTGGTTCTTCCTTTTTTTATTTTGAAGAGAATAAAAAAATACAAAACAAAACAGAATATTCAATCAAAACAAAACGAAGGATGTGATACAAGAGTTCAAAACAAAATAAAAATAAACCAACAATGGTTACCATGTTGCCCCTTGCTATCTTCAAAATAACTTCCCATACCATCAGGCAGTATAACATCTAACACAACAGAACAGAATAAAGCCAATCAAAATGAAGCTATGAAAGCAATACAGGACTTGAAAACAAGGTAATTGGAATACTACAGTGGCTACCATAATGCATCTTGTTATCTTCAGAGTAGCTGTTTATATCATCAGACATAATAAAAACAAACAAAACAAAATAGAATAGTCAATCAAAACAAAAAAATGAACATAATACAAGACTACAAAACAAGATGAAAGGAAATAAATAATGGCTACCATAATATCTCTTGTTATCTTCAAAATAACTGCCCATACCCTCAAGTATAATACAATCAAATAAAACAGAATAGAATAAAACCAATCAAAAGAAAACAATGAAAGCAATACAGGACTTCAAACAAGACTAGGAATGCGACAGAGGCTACCATGATGCATCTTATCTTCAAGGTAGCTGCTTAGACCATACACATAACAAAATCAAACAAAGCAAAATAGAATAAAATCAATCAAAACAAAACAAGTAAAGCAATAAAGGCTTTGGAACAAGGTAATAGGAAATCTATAATGACTGCTATAATCTATTTTGTTATTTTTGCAATAGCTGTCCATGCCATCAAATATAATAAAATCAAATATAACTAAACAATAAAACTAAGCTAAACAGAACCATGAGAACAATACAGGGCTTTGAAACAGAATTATAGATTAACAATGGCCATTGCCTTCCCCCTGGAGACATCTCCTCTTCTTTCAACTTCACAACCTCTATTTTGTATTTTGGGTCCCACTAATTTCCCCAGTTTCTTATACTAGGGAGACAATATGATGTTCGCCCATGTGTCTCTGAATGCTTTCACCCATCATCATGCTCTCAAGTTGTATTTATTTACCTACAGTAGTCTCAAGGTTATCTTCCTTTATAGCTGAGTAGCTTTCCATTGTATAAAAATGCCATATCTTTCCTTTCCATTCTTCAGTGGATGGGCAAGCTACCCCTACTGTTTTTTTCTGGTTCCCTGTCACATAGAGCATTGTTTTCTCTCCTTTGACTTTTAATCTATGAATTCCCTTTTGAGTTCAATGTGTTTGTTGGATAAAGCATATTGATGGATCTTGTCTCCTGATTCACTCTACCTGTGTTTCTTTTCATTGGTGAATTGAAGCTGTCTACATTAATGGTTATGGCCAACATGCACTGGCTCATCTCTGTCATGCTATTTTCCTGCCATTGGCTGTGTACTTTTCCCCTCCATTCTATTGTCTGTCCCACTTGGTGATTCCCACCCCTGCCTCTCTTCCAGGAGCCATGGTCTTTTTTATCTCTTTCTAAAATGTCCTTCAGTATTCTTTGTAGGGTTGGTTTGGCAGTCATGAGTTCTTTCAGTTGTTCTTTGTCATGGAAGCATCTTGTTTTTCTACTAATTTTGAAAGATAGTTTTGCCGGGTACACAATCTGGATTGGAATGTATATTCTTTCAGGACTTGAAATACTTCACTCCAAGCTCTTCGTGACTTGATGGTTTGTGTTGAGAAGTCTGTTGTGATTCTGATGGATTTTCCTTTATAGGTGATCTGTTTCTTTTCTTGAACAGCTTTTAATATTCTGTTCTTGTGTTCAATTTCTGGGATCTTGATTATTATATGTCTGGGTGTAGATTTACTTTGGTTATGGCTAGCTGGAGTTCTATATGCTTCACTTAACTGAATCACACATCTTTCTCCCATGTTTGTGAAGTTTTCTGTTAGTACTTCTGTAAATAAAATTTTTATGTCTTTTGTGTTGACCCTTGCTTCTTCACTGATGCCTATCACTCATAAATTATTTTGCTTTTCATCATCTTGCAGTCTTTGAATTGTTATTTCCTGGTTCCTCATTATTTTTAGGAGGTCTTCCCTTTTCCAATCACAAGCTGCACACCTGTCTTCAAGGTCTAAAAATCTATTTTCAGTTTCTTTCAAGCAATTTTGCCAGCTGTCAATGGAGTTTTTAATTTCCTGGATATCTCTTTGAATCTGTTTCATGCATTCTAAATCTCTCTTATATTGTTCATTCATTGTTTCCCTCACTTTCCTTTGCTCTTCTATTTTTTTATCTATGTCTTCTTTAGAGAAGCTTAGCAATTCTTTAATTATGTTTTTCATTTCTTCTTTTACCTGAGATAGTATTTCTGTTCTAATTTCTTTTATAGCCTCATGGAGTTGTCTCTTTACTTCAGTTGCCATCACTGCAGAAACTTCAGGTGTGCAATTCCTGATCTCTTCCATGTTTTTATCTCCTGGACTTGCTCTGCTTGGGTTGGAGTCCAAGGACTACCTTTTGCTTCTTCATCTTGATGCTTTCCTGGGTTCATCCAAACAAGCATGTAGTGGGGTTTTGGGAACCTCCTACATTTGTTACAATTTCTCTGGAGTATGACTGGTTTTCCTGGCCAGTGCCGCCTAGAGGTATCCAATGGTGGCTATTGGGTACTCTGGTGCAGGTCCTGCTTCTGTTTTTCCCAGTGCTTGCTGGTTACCTGGGGTGGAAGCATCCCTAGGGCTGCTGGAGTGTACATGGCAGCAGGGCCTGCCTCTGCCTTCCCTCTAATCTTGTTATCAGTGAGCACTGTCTCCCTTTGTCTGCTGGAGTGTGTGTGGAGCAGGGTCTGCCTGTGCCTTCCCTCTGAGCTTGTTACTGGTGAGCAGTTTCTCCTTTTGTCTGCTGGAATGCCTATGTTGGTTCTTCCTATTCCTGAGCAAGGGATATCTTTCCATTTTCTGATATCTTCTTCAATCTCCTTTTTTAGCATACTGTAATTTTCATTGTGCAGATCTTTAGTGCCCTTTGTTACACTGATTTCTATGTATTTCACTTTTTTGGATGTTACCATGAAGGATGTGCTTTCCCTAAATTATTTTTCTATAAGTTTGCAGCTTCTGTATAGGAGTGTTATTGACTTTTGATTTTTGACTTTGTATCCTGCTGCATTATTGAATTTGAATATTAAATCTACAAGATTTTTGGTGGAGTTTTGGGGGTCATCTATGTAGAGTATCATGTCATCTATAAATAATGATTATTTAACTTCTTCCTTTTCTATCCTTATTCCATTTATTTCTTTCTCTTGTCTATTTGCACTGGCTAATATTTCTAGAACTATGTCAAGTATGAGAGGTAATAGTGGGCATCCTTTTCTTGTTCTTGATTTTAGAAGGAAAGCTTTCAGTTTTTGATCATTTCGAATGATGTTACCTGTTGGTTCATTGTAGATGGTTTTTATCAGATTGAGGTAGAGATGATCTTTTCCAACTTTCTGTAGGTTTTTTATCATGAATGGGTGCTGCACTTTGTCAAATGCTTTTTCTGTATCTATTGAGATGATCATGTGATTTTTGTCTTTGGTTCTGTTAACGTGGTGTATTACATTTATTGATTTGCTTATGTAGAAATAGTTCTGCTTCTCTAGGATAAATCCTACTTGGTTATGGTGTATAATCTTCTTGATTTTCTGCATTCTGTTCACCAGTATATTATTAAGGGTTTTTGTGTCTATGTTCATTAGGGAGATTGACCTGTAGTTTTCTTTCTTGGTTGTGTTCTTCTCTGGTTTTGGAATCAAGGTAATGCTTCACTTTCAATTTCTTTAAAGAGTTTCTGTATTAGAACCATTAGTTCATCTGTAAATTTCTTGTAGAATTCAACAGTGAATTGATCAGGGTCTGGGATTTTCTTTGCTGGTAAATTTTTCACTGTATTTTGAATGCAATATTGGTTTATTTAGAATTTTTATATCTTCTTGATTTAGTTTAGGCAATTCAGTTGTATCTAGGTATCTGTGCATTTCTTCTGTGTTTTCCACCTTATTAGAAATATATATTCTCATACTAGGTATGTTTTTCTTTCCTCTTTTTGATGAGGTTGACTAATGGCTTATCAATTATATTTATTCTTTTAAAGAGCAAACTTTTCATTTCATTGATTCTTTGTATTGTTTTCTTTGTCTCTATTGCATTAATTTCTGCTCGTACCTTTATAATTTTCTCCCTTGCATGAGATTTGAGTTTATTTCATTTTTCTTTTTCCTAGAAGTTTGAGGTTTCACATTATGTTGTTTATTTGAGCTCATTCTGTCTTTCTGATCTGTGAGTTCATCACTGTATATTTCCCTCATTGGACAATTTTCATTGTGTCCCATAAGTTTCAGTATGTTGTATTGGCATTAACATTTAATTGTATATACTTTTTAATTTTGTTTTTAATGTCTGCTGTAATCCATTCATGGTTCAGAAGGGTGCTATTTAACTTCCATGTGTTAATGTAGTTTTTGTGCTTTCCTTTGCCACTGATTTCCGGTTTTATTGTGCTGTGGTCAGATAGTGTGCAAGGAATGACTTCAATTCCTCTACATTTAATTAATCATGTTTTATCAGCTAATATATGATCTATTTTGGAGAAGATCCCATGTGCAGCTGAGAAGAATGTGTATTCTGATGCTTTGGGGTGGGACACATCTACCAAGTGCATTTGTTCACAGGCTCACTTTGTTTCTAATATTTTTTTTTTGATTTTTTGTCTAGCTGATCTATCCATTTGTGAGAGTGGAGTATTAAGGTCCTGCACTATAATTGTGTTAGTGTTTATTTGGTTTTCATATCTCTTAATATTTGTTTTATGTGCATGGGTGCACCATTGTTTGGTGCATATATATTTATGGTTGTTATCTCTTTTTCTTGGAGTTTTCACTTGAGGAGTATGTAGTGATGTTGTTATTTGGAAAAGTTTTGGCTTAAAACTTATCTGCATATAGAATAGCTACTCCTGCTTTTTTCTAGGTTCCTGTGGCATGCAAAATTGTTTTCCATCCTTTGACTTTTAATCTATGAGTTTCTTTTTTGGTTAAATGTGTTTTTTGATTGCAGCATATTGTTGAATTTGTTTCTTGATCCATTCAGTCACCCTGTTTTTTTGATTGGTTAGTTGAGACTATTTATGTTGATGGCTATAACTGATTTGTATTGGTTTTTCTTTTTCTTGCTGTTTACTTCTTGTTTCTTGTCTTTTAGCTCTGCTTAATTGCTTGCCTTTCTTGGAGGCTCCTTTATATTGGTGTTCCTTTGTTTGTGGTCTTCATTACATCTTTCTAATATGTCTTTCAGAGCATTCTGTAGAGTTGGACTGGTGGTCATTAATTTCTTTAGCTGTTTTTTGTAAGTATCTTATTTTCAATCACTTTTGAAAGATAATTGTGTGGGGTACATCAACCTGGGTTGAAGATTGTTTTCCTTTTTTAAAATTTTATTTTAAAATGAAAAAAAAATACCAAAAAGGAAAACAGAAAAACAAAAGAGACAAACAAACAACAGCAAAAAACCCAAAACAATAGCAATATAGGCTTTCAAAACAAGATGATAGGAATTTAACATAGGTTGTTATATTGCATATTGTTATCTTCAAAATAGTTACTTAGATTACCAGATATAGATATGCAAAATTGATCAAACCATATTAACTGTTCTTTTCCACAAACTAATAGAATTAGTAGTATAATCATCTTAGTTACCATATATACTTTTCCCTTTTTCCTTCCTTATTTTCTCCTTTCCCCATCCCAGTTGTTTTTTCCCTTTGAGTAGTTTCTTACCCTTTCAGAATATTAATTGTAAATTTTATATCTTATTTACTCTTTCAAATTCTTATACTAGGGAGACAATATGGTATTTACACAAGAGTCTGATTTATTTTACTTATGAATATGGTCTCGAATCACATCCATTTACCTATAAAAGAATCGAGTCAATCCTTCTTTATAGCTGAGTAGTATCCTATTGTATAAAAATACCACAACTTTTTTTATCTGTTAATCAGTTGGTGGGCATTTGTGTTGCTTCCAAGATTTGGCTATTACAAATTGTGCTGCTACAAACATGGGTGCACATGTATCACTGTAGTATTATGTTTTCAGTTCATCTGGGAAAATGCCCGGAAGTGGGATAGCTGGTTCAAAGGGGACCTCTAATCCTAGCTTTTTGAGGAATCTTCACATTGATCTCCTAGTTTAGGGGTTGAAATACTTCACTCCCATCTCTCCTTGATGTTAGGGTTTGTGTTGAGAAGTCTGTAGTGATTCCAATGGGCTTTTCTTTATAGCTGATATGTTTCTTTTCATTAACTGTTTTTGATATTTTGTTCTTGTACTGAATTTCTAGAATTTTGATTATTATATGTCTTGTTTAAGATTTGTTTTGGTCATGGATATTTTGAGTTTTATATGCTTCATTTATTTGTATGCCTAACTCTTTATCCATGTTTGGGAAGTTTTATGCCATTATTCTGTGAAGAGGTCTTAAATGGCTTTTGCAGTTTCTCCAGTTTTTTGACTGATTCCTATCAACCTTATGTTGTTC
>RJWT010042881.1:0-12008 GCA_004365215.1 Cuniculus paca | reverse complement strand
GAAGCAGCCACCAGTGAGGCACAATGACCACTTCAATGCCGAGCTTTACGATCTATGTGCCTATTTCCTCTTCTATTTAGATATGTAAGAGACACAGCAAGCTGGGAACTTACACCCTTTGAAATAGTCCTTACTATTTAAAACTGGCAGAGATTAATTTCAATCATTTTAAACAGATAATTTATGGAAAATATTTAATCCAGGCAGTGGGAGGCATAGTACTCCTATTTTAAAAGCAGGTATGTCTCCACCCAAAATATGATTTCATGCCCAGACTAAGGACCCCACACGCCCCACAATGGTGTGCAAAGTTTTACTGCATCTATAACTGAGGCTTTCTTGGAAGAGGGGGACAGGTTTGAAATGGTTTGAGAACCAAGGGACAAGAAAAGGGCTTAAGTTTTTTTGTGTGTGTGTGACACCGGGGATTGAACTTATGACCTCACACTTGCCAGACAGGTGCTTAGACCGCTGAGCTAGATCCCCAGCCCTTGTCTTTTTGAGACAAAGTCTCACTATGTCATTCAGGCTGGCCTTGTGCTCACTTTGTAGCCCAGGCTGGTCTCAAACTCGCAACCATCCTCCTGTCTCAGCCTCCCGAGTGCTGGAATTACAGGCGTGAGCCACCATGCCCGGCTAAGGGCTTGAGTTTTTATTGTTGGCACAGTGACAGTTCCCACGCAGGGACAGGAGCAGGTATGGTGGAGTCATCAATGCCAGAGAAGTGGGTGGCTGGGCTCTCAACAGCTTACCTGGTGCTGGAGCTAAAGAGAAAGAAGCAGAGTATTTTAAAACACTCAACAAACCTGGGATTAGACTCTATTTCACTGTGAAAGGTGAGGTGTCATCACCCACATCTACTGTCAGTGCTTAACCATCCTCACTAAGTTACTTCAATCTTATTTAGAGAAAATGGGGAACTCATTTTCTGGAATCCTGATGCCTCCTTTCAATCAGTGCCAAATGTCCCAGGCAGCATAAGCATCCCTTTGTCCCTTTGAGACAGGTTTTCTCCAGCACTCTCTGGAACCTGGCTCTGCTCTGCAAATCCTTTGACTACATTTCTCCAAAATGGAAAAACAGCATTTGCAATATTCCTTCCATATAATCCAAAAGGAAACAGTGAAAAATAATGTCTGTGTTTGGCATATCTCTTCATGACTACCTTTTCTTATTAAGAAAATAATTTGCTCATGCTCCAAAGATGTCAAGTAACATATATGTAACTTGTTCATCAAATGACATAGATTCCTTCAAGCTAATTTCTACTTTTAAAGGTACCAGGGACATTTTCTTCTGAACATTTTTAAATACCATCCATGGCAACCCTGGAGAGACAGAACCGTAAGTAAGGATAATAGACAATTGTTTCTTCTCACTGTGTCGAATGACCTTGTGGTACATAGCTTAAGTGTTTTAGAGGCTCAGAAGAGTGACAGGTCTGCTTGACATGAAGTGAACAGGGAAGATCCCTCCTGAAAGAAGGGATGTAATGGATAAATAAGCTTTAGAGAAATTAAGGGAGTAAATTTCAAATTGAGAGTGAAGCATAGCACCACACATAAGTAAGTGTTAATTCCAGATGCCCCATTTGTAAGGACAATATGACCTGTGTGCTTAAAATGCACAGGCACATAGGTCCAATATACAATGGCAGCAGAAAAGGAAGTGACTTACATGTTCAAGGAACACACATATTCTTTATGTCATCCATAAATCCTTTTTATGGTAAAGACATTAGAAACCAGCTGAAATTGCTATGCCTGTTCTGAAACAAGATTTACAGAACATGAATGACAGGAGAAATATGAAAAGTTATAGAGATTTCATAAGGCTTTTTTAGACTAATGGACTACAAAAATATAAGCCAGGTGAAATAAAAGGGCTACCTGACAATTAACAGGTTCCCTGGAGAGAGGTAAAATCTGCCAAGAACCATGTCTGTGTGAGCTCAACAACATGATAGTAGTGCTTAAGCCGGTGCTGGAAACATGATAGGTGCTCAGACATTATTTTTTGAACTAATTAATGAATTTATTTTCTCAGGAATCATTGCAGAAGGTTTGGCACAATATCATATTCAGCTCATAAAATCTTTTGCAGCGCATGGTTGGACTCTAATTCAGCTCGAATCCTTTTTAAATGGACCATATGTGTGCAACCTGCAAGTCACCTTAATTAGAAGTCAAACTATTGCGAGGGGGAAGCTATCCTGTTCTTGAAAATAGTGAACTCATGTAATGATTAAAGATTGTTTGGGGAGAAAAGGCACTATGTGAGCATAGGCACTTTGGGGACTGGTTGCAAATCTAGCAAAGCTGATGTTCTGTTTTTATTAAATGTGTGAATCAGCAGTTAGAGCTGCCACCAAGCAAACTGAGAGCAGAAAGTTCTCTGCAGTATTCTAGGTGGAACATGTTATTAAAAAGCTGTCTAGCTCTTCCTGTCTTAGAATTATTCTTTGGAGCTTATGATTCCCGATGTAATGAATAAATCAGGTAAGCTCATTTTAGAAAACTTGAATAAACCCCTTGAATATATGTAGATGGAAACCCATAATCTCTTGCCTCGAGATAAGCATAACCTAGGGCATGCATGATTTTATATCTATCATCGGTCTATACACACAGTCATATAGCTGTATGGTTTTTAAATATATTATATGCGTATGTTCTTTTATGTATATATAGTGGTTATTTCACAGTTAAGGGATTATAAACATTGACCTAGATATACTTATATCTATGTGTGTGTATATATATTAAATTCACACACACATATATAATTATCAAAGCCAAGAATATAAGTGAATCTATCAAATCCCTCTCTGCAGCCCACACACTTACTCCTTTCCCACAAAACATACCAGTTTGGGTTATTACATTTGTTGATTTTTAGATATTATTTTCTGGATCTTAGTATACGTATCAATCACATTCACTCTCATCTACAGTGACAACAATTAGAGAAATATGGGTAGGACTTGTACGGGAACTAAAAGGTAGTACTTTTTATTTTTCAGAGTACACCTTTGTGGACAAATCTGATTTTGAGAACTTGATCCAGAGAACAAAATGGAACTTTAATTCATTTATTGTAAAGATACTTAGAGAAGTATGCCAAAAACTGTTTAAAGCACAGGGCAGTTAATTTATATTGTCAGAAACTTCTGTCTTAGTTTAGCAAAGACAGACAATAGGAAATGATGAATGATGAGGTATGGAAAGAGTGCCAGCCAACCACCTGCACTCGGAAGGGGATCATTCAGCCAAGATCACCTAAGGGTGCCAGCATGTGTCAGGCACCAGCACGCCACACAGAGAACAGTGAATGAGAAGAAACGAACGTGGCAAGCTGGCTGCTTTTCTATTCTGCCTTGCCGACTGCATTGCTTTACCTACAGCTGGAGAAGCCCATAGCCGTACAGAAGAGCCGTACATCGGCCCCCAGTCCAGCACACCCTCTGGCTCCATGCTGAGTACTCCTCACAGGAACAGAGCACGAGAGATTTGTTTTATTTGTCATCTGTTTACCAGAGAAAATCCAGAGCCATTGCAGAACAATGTTCTCCAATTTTACCAGGTACAAATAGATAGCTGTCTCCCCTTGGTCAGGAGACTATTGTGGGAGGAAGGCAGGCACCAAAAGTGACCCTCCAAAAGGAATTGTGTGTGACTTCTACCTCTTTCTGATGGTGGAAAATTAATATTGTGTTTTTTAATATTTTTAACATATGTATTCTTCAGATATTTTAAATATAACTTACTCAATTAGCATAAGCAAAAATTCTCTCTTCAATAAAAGAATTAATATCTTTTCTGTGACTATTATCCACCCCTTTAGGTCAACCACTTGTACTGAATAAAATCGTGAACAGTTCTCTATACAGAGAATGAATCCTTGCCAAAATCTCTGAGAAAGTCTTGTTCTCATGTCAACAGTTGTCTCTATCTTTTTTATGAGAATTTATTTCTTACTTCCTTCAGTTCAGCTAAAAATTGAGGGGCAGGAGGTGCCGAGCACTGACTTAGAGTTTCCTAAGGGTCAGCCGAGGACAAAGCATGTCATTAGATCAAGTGAGGAAGGAGCCAATGCTTCTGGCCACATTTTCTTCTCCATCAGGAACCTGAGCAGGTGAAGGAAAGCAGGAGACACACAAGGGGTAGATGGAAGATCACATGCATGCCCATTTTGATGATTTGGAATGAAATAGTTATTAGTATTCCAAAATAAGGTATGCAATTAACCCATGCCTCCAAGGAAACTCGCAATTTAGCATTTCGAAAGGCTTCCGCCACTGTGAAGTGCATTTCCTGTACTAATCACCGCAGTTTCCATACAGATAATGTCACATTAATTCTGAGCACCAAAGATTGTAGATTGAAGCTTGAGCTTATTAAACTAAAGTAGTTAACTGAATCTAGTTCTGGGCGAGTATTTACTCTTATAAAACACATCCCAGGTTATATCATTTTACATGCCATTTCAGCTCTAGTTCTTGGGTAAAAAAGGATAAAATATTTTTTCAATAAATGAAAGAATTCAAGTAATGTTGAAACATTCTGTGGCCAGAAAATTGCCACATTAGGAATGAGGCTTGTTAATCTTGTTTTATGGAAATTGAAAACTATATTGAAAATATTTTCGCTCAGATTCTTATGAAAGGTTGTTTGTATCTATAATTTCCTCTCTCACTTTATTCTGCTCTGCAGCAGCTCAACTTGTATTTTGAGCAAAGCCTTCTCGAGAAGCTGTTGGACTCCCAGACACATCTGAAACTTAACCAGCAGAGAAAAGTGGGGCAGCCAGTTCCAGCAGAGAGCAGCATCAGGAGGCCTTACCTAATATATAGTGACCTCCTAGAGCTAGAAGACCAACTCATCCCAGCCCTGGACCTGTCACTCATTAAATGCACGATTTGGGTTTTCTTCTGAGGCAATCAAGGAGTTAAAAGTGTTTTTTGTTAAAAACTGTGACTCTTTACTTGGGTCACAGATGTCCAATGGGTAACTAAAAATAGAACAAAGGTTTACCTTCATTTTGTAAAACTCTGGTCAAATTTTTTCCTGGCTATGCATATAGGCACGTTGGTCATTTAGGAAATATCTGTCTAAATGTTGCCAGACAAGGTTTATTAGCCCTAAATTTAACTATCCTACCTCATCACCCTTCAAGACTGAGAACACGGAAAGATTTAGAAGATCATACAGCTACTCCCAGAATCTTCATTGTGCTAAACTCATAGACACCTCAGGCTCCAGCACAGCCTTACAGGACTGGAACTGAACCAAGTAGAGGTAACCCACTCATGGGAACCAAATCGCCCCTCAAGTCATAGAGATTCCTTTGGGGCTATGAAACCAGGACTGAGACAATGATGCACCAGAACCCAGCCAATCACAGCATCCATAAAACTGGGCACTTTTCTTCACTAATTGGCTAGTCTGACCCACTTCTTCAATCCTGTGTCCCTCCTGGTTCCTCCCCTTTCAGTTCCTCTTACTTCCAGTTAAAGCTTTTCTCTCTAAACTCATGAACGCCTGAGTTTTGATTTCTATTACAACTGAAGCAAGGACCAGTGCTAGTAATGGAACTTACTGTTGGACAGTGAGACTTAAGGACAGTGGCCTTGGAGCTTTACCTCCTTGGTGGCACCGGAGCAGAAATCTGCTCTCATAGTTACTAGAGCGTCCTCACTCAGAATGCCAGCAATTTCGTTTAGCACGCGAGGTAAACTGCAGCCTACTCACAGTGTGCGCTCTGCTGGATCACTTTTTAATCAAAGAAAGTGCTTATGGGGATGTTAAAGCACATTCTGAGACAAGTGAGATCATTAAAATCCTGCCAGCATTTGATCATACATTTAAAACATCATGGGAAACAACGTGGTGGGGCTTTCTTACGTGAGTTTTTTATAATACAGTATTTTTAGAGCACTGCTTGACTCATAGCAAAATTAAGTGAAGAAATACACTTTTGGGGACATTTCCCACCTCCCAATATGTGGGATCCAAGAGGTAACTAAAGAATGTCAGAATAGGACGTGGAATCAGAATGGAGACACTGAAGCAGACGTGCATATGGACCCAGCCAAAAAGAGTGGGAAGTGGTGATGTCCTTACCGCGGTGCCCTCCCGAGACAGCAAGGCTCCGGCTATGCAGAAAGCTTCCGCCAGAAAGCGCTGCCCAGGTAAGGCCTTCATAATTCCTGTGGTTAAACTTAAAGATAAGACATAGGATTTTGACTTGGATCCAGTTCCTTTAGTGATAAAACAAGAGCACTGTGCTTCCATCTTTGCTGCTAGCTGCTATGTGGGCGCCTGTGTGTATGTGTGGGCAAACACTTCGCTCCATGTATTTTCTGGAATTAATTTTCCTGCATTGTGTTAAAGAGGGAATTACCAAATTACTAATCTAAGGCTCAAAAATTATTACTTTAACTTGCATACCCTTAAGAAGGAAAAAATGCCTTCAATTAAACTATGACCCTCTGTTGACAACCTATAATATAGACTGGTTCTGGAAATGTTAACACATGACAAGTGTTCCTAGAAACAATGAAATGTAGTGACTTTATTTTTCTTACAAACTGACAACCAGTGGTTTTCCCATGTTTCATATTTTTTTTTCTCACTGTTGTGAAATACAATTTATTTTTCGTCTTGTTTGTTTGAGATGGGTGTCTTGCTATGTTGCTCAAGCTGGCCTTAAACTTTTGATTCTTCTTCCTCAGCTTCTCAAGTAGATGGAACTGCAGATGAGAGCCACCATGCCTAGAAAATATAATTTTTAAATAAATTATTGCTTCACATAAACATATGCTGTGGCCGGGGATCTAGCTCAGTGGCCTAAGTGCCTGCCTGGCAAGCGCAAGGTTGTGAGTTCAATCCCCAGTGCCGCAAAAAAACCCAAACAAACAAACAAACATATGTTGTCCTAACCTCTATTTAGTTCTGTCAATCTTTCAATCTATTATTACACTAATAAAATTCGATCTCACTTCTGATCTTTATTTTACTTTTCAGTGATGAATAGTATCTATCCTTATTATGTTTTTTCCTTTTTTTTTCAAAATTCTATTTTTTTGTTAGATATTTCCTCTACATATGAAGTTTTAAAGTACTTTTCAAATTTTCTAGGCAGAACTACTAGTGGTTGATTATTATCACTTTGAATTTGAAACAATTTTAGAATTATAATTATAATATCAATTTTTCCAATAAATATTTAAATCATTTGAACTTTTGCACTTACATTGTAAATTTAAATTTGGATAGATTAAAATTTTGTTAAGTTTCTGAAAGTAAAATTATTTAGTCAAGATGTATAATAATATTTAATTCTGATAAATATTGATAAATTTTATTTCAGAAATTGATTAATTTCCAATAAACAGTGTATAATGTGCTTGTTCCCCCAGGCTCTATTTAACAAATATAATTAAATTTTAAAATATTTTATTTTATCTTAGTAGTTTTAGTTTTAGTAGCTATATTTTCATTTCTTTAATTATGAGTGAAACCATGCAGATTTTCATATTTTTATTGGTCAATAATAGTCCTCTTCTCATATTCATTTTACTATATTTGTTATTCATTACTAATTCTTTTGTTTCTCCAACTGATCAACATTTATGGATGTGCAATTTTATCTTCACTTAGTAGGAGAAATTTTATAATCTTCCTATTCTTCCACATATCTAATCTGTTATCCACTCTCTTTTTATATTCTGATAGCTAATATTTTTTGCCTTGAGAATGTTAGCCTCATTTGCCCAGAGAGGAAAATGAAATCTTTTTATTGGTATGTGTCACGTAGTCCCAGCTGCTGATCAATCCTTTTTTCTTTTGGCCAGGTTTTTCTAGACCATGACTGCCCTGCATTCCTGAGCTGACTGTTGAAGCCTTTGCTGGTTAACTAACAATACAGCAAATCCCCCTAGAAGTAATGTTCTCTTCCCATGCTCCACCAGACATTTCCAAAGCACAACTTTTAGCATAAATGCCAGTACGTTATCCTTCCCATGATAGCGTTTGACCTTCAATTCAGTGTCTGTGGTTCTGTTCCTTTATGTTGAAGTCAAGTCTGATCATCTTGCAATGTATTAGCCCTGTTTCTTTGGTGTTCTATTAAGAATGACCACTAACATTAAAGTAGCCTCCAGACTGTGCAGACCTCAGGGACTGAACTGCTGGACAATGTCTGAGTAGAGAATGTGCTGACCCATCCTACAGTCACATCAGACTGTCCCATGTCCAAGGGTTCATCTCAGAGGTAAAGTTCACCCATAGTCATGTGGAAAACTGTGCTAATGGAGTAGACAGCCATAAGAGAATAGAGGAGAAAATGCCTTGATGAATGTCATAAAGCCAGCATCAGCATCACAAAGGTGGGGTTTCAGACTCCCAGGTAATCTAATGGGTTGTGTTTATACAATTTATGAGTGGACTACACAGTTGCAAATCTTTCTTGTGAAACAGCTGTGTTGCTGGGTTGTACTGTGGGTCTAGCTGGGTTGCTCAGTATGATCTACAAATCTTGGGCTGAAGCAATGCTCTTGTCTCAGCCTCCTGAGTAACCTGGACTACGTGACACATACCACTATGTTTACATGATAACTTTTGAGGTGGACCATCACTTATGTGTCATCTCAAAGTGGTCATAATGGCCAATGCAAAATTACTGTAGTTCAGCAAGTGTGCTGAGATTATCTGCAATTTCAGAGAATATCAGGCTCTTACTATGCCTTAACACCACTAGAACTTCAACATAGAGGAGGTGAGCAGTCCTCTAATACGTGATCCTGTGAACAAATATGGCCAAATCCTGCATTCTGTATTGATTGATTCTTCACCCAAGAGTGCGTGGTCTTTGCCCAACTGAAGATCATTGTCTAGTCTGTTGTATTTTACTTTATTCTGTGAAAGTATTCCATCAGGGAAAGACTCATTTAAGATTTGCTTTTCAATTCAAAAAGATAATTGTCCAACATAGTGCATGTGATAGTGTATATGATGCTTGATGGTATGCTAAGCTGTTTGATATCTAGTGGATTTTAATTATCTGCATCTCAAAATGAACACAGAGCCCTGAAAATTGAGACTAAGTATTTAAAAATACTAACTAGAAATGAGGAATAAGGATGTATTGATGGATTAACCAAGAAGGAGGTATCTCAGGGTGCTGCACGGAATGGCAGTGCAAGGAATAACATGTAGCTTTCTTTCCACATGACTCTGGCAGCCTGCTAAGGTGCCAGAAAGGTTGTGACACCACAGAAGGTGCCTACTCTAGTGTGGCAATGCACACGGACGTCCCAAGACCTCACATGAACGCCTCTTCAACAAAACAGCCATGCGCTCACTAAAGAAAAACAAGTCCAAGAAGGCAAACAAACAAAGGGCAGGCATGGGGGTTCTTTGGAAACAATGACAACAGATCCCGATTTCTCCTTCAGTCTTTTAAGAAATCTTTGTTCTCATACAATTTTCACTCTGTTGAGCTTTCCCAATTACTTACATGAAAATGGTGTAATTGTAGTTCCCTTGCACAGCTCCAAATCCCCATCTTTTGTTCTTGAATAAAAATTAAAATTGTTAGGAATATCATTCTTGAATGAAGCTTCTTTTATCTAAAAACCTGCTTCTTTTCATGAGGAGCTTGATACTCTTGATTCTCCTTCTCCAAGTAATCTATTCTTTTGGTAAGATCATAAAATTTTCACTTTATTTCTGTCATTCACAAAATTCTCCACACACATCCTTCTAAATTAGTCTTGTCTTGAACTCAGTAAGACTTTCTACTTGAAATTTTAAATCTTTTGATTATTCAAGGAAGTCTTCTTCCTGTATCTATGTGATTATTATTTTTTTCCAGTTATTCTTCTTTTAGGAGCTCTAAATTATCTCCATGTCTCATGTTTTCATCTGTGTCTTCTATCATTATTTTTAACATTCTGTTTTCCATTTGATCTGCCAAGAAATAATTTGATTGTCAGAAATTTTGGGATTCTGTATTGAAATTTCAAACTGGGAAACTATGTTTTCCATTTTCTAAAACTCTACCTATTTTATAGTTTTGTAATTGCTCTATAATACTAACACATTAGAAATAATCACCAAAATTGTTAAACTAAATTTAGAACACCTATAACTTGATATGCCATGAATCCATCAAAAATAATAAGGTTCAGAGTTATGAATTAGAATGGAGTAGTAAAATCAGAATCTGTCCCATTAATCCCAGTGAAATGTGAATAAGTAGCTAAAACAATTAAAAAAAAAACTCGTAAACATTCAAAGCGACTTTCTTCCTGCATTAAACAAGGATTATGAGAATGAAAGACAGGGTCCATTGGAGTGAAGAAGACAAACAAGAAAAGCCGAGTGAAGTCTCTCCAGCCCTTGCAGCTTAATAAAGATGTGGCAGGAATCTACTGCTTTTATCTGTTCTCTCATTTTCATCAAGAAGAATGAAAAGGTAATAGAATTAAGTACGACACACCAAACATATCTGTCTTACCAATTAGTATAAAAGGAATAAATTAGTTTATTAACACGAATGCATTAGATGTAAAAGTAAAACTCAAGAGTAACCTGTGTTCAAGGGGAAAAATTATCAAGGAAGACATTGAGGCAAAAAGGACTAGTGACAATGATAACAATAAATGACAAAAGTCATAGAGGTGATTGTGAATATTTATTCACCTGGTTAAACAGAATCTAAATGTATAAGACAGGCACTTTAGAAATACAGTATAAAATAGAAAAAACATTAACAGTAAGACATCTTTCTTAGCCTGTAAAGAATCAAGTAAATTTAAAACAAACAAACAAACAAGAATAGCTAGTATAATAAAGTAGTTAAAAAATATACCTTAAATCCTGCATTCTAAAAACAAAAGATAAACCCTTCTTTACAGTGCTTCTGTAATATTAAAAACCTGACTTGTGCTATGCAATAAAAAACAATATATTTTAAGCTAGGCATGGTGGTGCATGCCTGTAATCCCAGCACTCAAGAGGCTGAGATAGGAGGATCATTGCCCTGGGCTTCAAAGTGAGTTCAAGACCAGCCTGAACTGCATAGTGAGACTCTGTCTCAAAAAGGCAGAAAAAAGCCAGGTGTGGTGGCACACTCCTGTAATCCCAGCACTTGGGAGGCTGAGGGAAGAGGACCATTGCGAGTTCGAGACCAGCCTGGGCTGGTCATCACGCCCAGCGATGCTTCTCTAAGAAATCAATCATTTCTAAAATTGACCACTGAGGGAAAATGGATGCAGAAAGCTATGCAACCTGTTTTGAAAGAGAAAAACCACAGAGCTGTTCTGTAGACCTGATAGGAGCCAAATAGATGGACAGGCAAAGTCCATGCTTTCAAGGAAACAAATAGCTCCCACTATCTAAAATGCTCCAGAGTATGTGAAGAGGAGAAGCTTCCAAATTCAGTCTACATTTCCTCCTAACATTGATCACAAAATGAACAAAAATGGCAAAGAAGAAAAAAAACCACGAGCACATTTCTTAATGTTGATGCAAAATGTTTGTCTGTTGATGGAAGTGGAGTATCAGAAAACAGCATAATTTTAATTCATTCTGGAAATGCAAAGCTGTTTCAGTACGAAAATCCTCTAAAAACAACCCCCAGTGTTAGCAGTGCTAACATGCACCCTCTTGCTCAGCCTTCCAGCTCCACCTTCCAGCTCCCTTGGGATCGCCTCTCCTTGTTCTGCAGACAGGGATGCCCGGTTCCTCCACACTGAGGCTGAGTGTGATTCAGGATCCCACCAGGCAGGCAAGCGGGCCTGGAGGTTTGAATTTGGAACCGAGTTAAACTGGAAGGGATTCATACAAGGTTCTGCTCTAGTACAGGGAATGAGGCAGAACCCTCTGTCTGTCCCATGGGCACCAACTTCTCCATTCAATGGCTTCAGTAGCAGTGGTAGTTGACTGACAGCAAGTGTGACACTGAGCTTGGAATCCCAACAGGCGCTATCCACCTCAGCTAGT
>RJWT010042880.1:0-12052 GCA_004365215.1 Cuniculus paca | reverse complement strand
TCTTTCAAAATTACTGGAGAAACAAGATACTTCCATGACAAAGAACAACTGAAGTAATTCATGACTGCCAAACCAACCCTACAAAGAATACTGAGGGACATTTTAGAGAGTGATAAAAAAGACCATGGTTCCAGGAACAGTGGCAGAGGGGGATCATGGAGTAGGGTGGACAATAGAATGGAGAGGGAAAGTACACAGCCAATGGCAGGAAAATAGCATGGTAGAGATGACCCAGTGTATGTTGGCCATAACCATTAATGTAAAGGTGTCATCCCACCAATAAAAAAGAAATACAGGCAGAGTGGATCAGGAGACAAGATTCATCAATATGC
Organism: Cuniculus paca; assembly: GCA_004365215.1. Lineage (NCBI taxonomy): Eukaryota > Metazoa > Chordata > Mammalia > Rodentia > Cuniculidae > Cuniculus > Cuniculus paca. Next base: position 11,720 of record RJWT010042880.1, on the reverse strand, counting down.
TTTATCCAAGAAACACATTTAACTTAAATGAAATTCATAGGCTAAAAGTCAAAGGAGAGAAAACAATGTTCTATGTGACAGGGAACCAGAAAAAAAAAGTAGGGATAGCTTGTCCATCGGCTGCAGAATGGATAAGAAAGATAGGGCATTTTTATACAATGGAATGCTACTCAGCTATAAAGAAAGATAACCTTGAGACTCTTGTAGGTGAATGGATACAAAGAGATCATGCTCATGAGTGAAATGGTTCACAGTCACATGGGCGAACATTGTGTTATCTCCCTAGTATAAAAAACTAAAGAAATTAGTGGGATCCAAAATACAAAATAGAGGCTGTGAAAGTGAAAGGGGAAGAGATGTCTAGAGGGGGAAGGCAATGGCCATTGTTAATCTATTATTCTGTCTGGAAACCCAGTAGTATTTTCATGGTTCTGTTTAGCTTGGTTTTATTCTGTTTTGATATGTTTGATTGTATTATATTTGATGGCATGGGACAGCTATTTCAAAACTAACAAAATGGATTATAGTAGCCATTATTGATTTCCTATTTTCTTGTTTCCAAGCCTTATATTGCTTTACTTGCCTTCTTTTGATGGATTTTATTCTATTTTATTTGATTTTATTATGTATGATGGTACAATCAACTACTTTGAAGATAACAAGATGCATTATGGTAGCCTCTGTTGTATTCCTATTGTCTTGTTTTGAAGTCCTGTATTACTTTCATTGTTTTGTTTTGATTGGTTTTATTCTATTCTGCTTTATTTGATTGTATTATACCTGAGGGTATGGGCAGTTATTTTGGAGAAAAAAAGGGGCATTATGGTAGCCATTATTGATCTCCTTTTATCTTGTTTTAAAGTCTTGTATAATGTTCATCATTTCATTTTGATTGACTCTTCTATTTTGTTTTGTTTGATTTTAGTATGTCTGAAGATATAAACAGCTACTTTGAAGATAACAAGATGCATTATGGTAGCCACTGTGGTATTTCAACTGCCTTGTTTTGAAGTCCTGTATTGCTTTTATTGTTTTGTTTTGATTGGTTTTATTCTGTTCTGTTGTGTTTGATTTTATTATGCTTGATGGTATGGGAAGTTATTTTGAAGATAGCAAGAGGCAACATCGTAATTATTGTTGGCTTATTTTTATCTTGTTTTGAAGTCTTGTATCATGTTCATTGTTTTATTTTGATTGACTCTATTCTGTTTTATTTTTTTCACTTTTATTCTCTTCAAAATAAAAATAATAAAAAAGAAATAGAAAAAAGTACAGAAAAATCAAAAAGCAATCAAACAAAAAAAGAACAACAAAAGCCAATTGACAACATCAACAACAACAAAAACAAGAGTGATACAGGATTTCAAAACAGGATGATAGAAATTTAACAATGGCTGTTATATTGTACATTGTTTTTTGGGTTTTTGTTTTGTTTTTTTGGTGTTGGGGATCAAACTCATGACCTCACATTTGCCAGACAGTTGCTTGTGCTGCTGAGCTAAACCCCTGGCCCTATATTGCATATTGTTATCTTCAAAATAGTTACTCAGGTTACCAGACACAGGCATGCAAAATTGATCAAACAATATGATTTCCCTTTGAACAGTTTTTTTTTCCTTTTTACTATATCTATTGTAACTTTGGGTCTTATTTACTTTCAGTTTCTTACACCAATGAGACAATACAGTGTTTACACATGTGAGTCTGATTTATTTAACTCATGAGTATGGTCTGTAGTTGCATCCATTTACCTATAAAAACCTCTAGTTTATCCTTATTTATAGTTGAGTAGTATTCCATTGTATAAAAATACCACATCTTTTTTATCCATTCTGTGGCTGATGGGAATTTGAGCTGTTTCCAAGATCTGGCTATTACAAAGTGTGCAGCTACAAAAATCAGGCCCCCCAAATTCAGAAATCCAATCTAAAAATGGGCATCTCAGATGAATGCACAATTCTCATATGAAGAAATTAAAATAAATACATGAAAAAATGTTCAACATCATTGATCATTTGAGAAAGGCAAATTAAAACAGCACTGATATATGACCTCACTCCAGAAAGAATGGCTAACATCAAGAAATCAACATATAACAAATGTTGGAGGGGTTGTGGGGAAATTAAGCCCTTCTATATTTTTGGTGGGAGTGCAGAATGATAAAACCATTGTGGAAATCAGTGTAGAGATTCCTCAAAAATTCAGAATTAGAGGTTCCATTCAATTCAACTATTATTCCCCACCTGGGAATTTTCCCAGAAGAATTGAAAACATCATACCACAATGATATACATGCACCCATTTACTTTTTATCCCTCTCCATCATCAAGATAAAAAAATGTTTTGCCTTTAGTTTACACTCTATTAATCATCAGGCCCCTGTACACCACTTCCAATGGTATTGTCTACAGCAAGGTATGGCAAATAGTCCAACCCTGTGTCAATAATTTGTGGTTGCAGCCATTTTGTCAGTTTGTTAGGCTCATCCATCTGCTTATCTTATCCATTGCATGGATGATATTCTTCTAGCACATGAATCCTCACCTCGCACCAACTAGTCAGTTAGATAATGCCCTTTGTAATGTAGGCCTGGTTGTGGCCCCTAAAGAGGTGCAAACTATGGCACTTTTTTCATATTTGAAACTTTAGATCCAGGTTAATCATCTTGCAACCCTAACCGACTTTCAGACTCTACTCAGTAATATTAATTAGCTCTGCCCAGCTCTTAAGCTACCAATTCAATTTAGCCCCCCATTTTTGACATTCTCAAAGGGTACCTGGACCCCACCTCTTTAAAAGCACTTACATCAAAGGCTGAAACTGCCTTCAAAAAAGTTAATCTGACTCTCTTCAATGTTCAACTTTCTAGAGTTGACCCACCTTTGTCAATGTTTTTAATTATTTTCCCAACTCAACATATGCCCACGTGGGTCCCTTGGCAGTCTCAGGGGCCTCTACAAAGGCTACATATGCCACATACTCCACATAAAACCATTACACCCTTTTATGATGCTGTGGCAAGACTGATCACACATGGGCAGACACATGCTATTCAGCATTTTGGACATGAGTTGCAAAATATTATTGTTCCCTTTTCTTCAGTTCTATAACAGTGGTTATGACAATTCTTGTTCTCTTGGAAAACCACATTAGCTAACTTCTCTGGAGTTACTGATTAAGATAAATTAATTCAATTTGCTTTCGTCACACCCTTTATCTTCCCTTCAATAATAAGCCTAGCTCCTATAGCCAGAGGTGTTTCTGTTTTCACAAATGGCTCCTCCTCAGGCAGGAAATGTTGTTATAGCCTCCTGAATTGGTTACTTTTCTTATTGTTGAGACAGAATACCCAACACCCAGAATTAATGAAAGAAAGATTTATTTATCTCACAATTTGTGGAGGTTTCAGTCCATAATCAGCTGAGTTCAAGGCAGAGTGGCTCATGGAAGAAGGCAATAGTTCATGGTGGTGAAAAACAGCAAAGGCTGCAAGAGCAAAAAGGGAAGAACTCTTTCTGTCCTTTATATTGGATGTAGGTCATACCCATCATAGGGTGGGTATAGCACCCACACCCATAATCCCCGCATTGGACCATGAATCAATGGCAAATTCTAGAAGCCTGCCCCTATGACCGCATGAGGCTCTGGGGAACATCCAGACACAAGCCATAACAATTCCTCTTCCTGAAAACAGGGTACAGTCTTTTCTTGTGCACACAAGATGGAATTTCAAGCTGTTATATGGGTCTTAGAAGATCATTCACTCCAATTAATTGTTTTTCAGACAGTGCTTATGTTTGCAGTGTGGTGCACCACACTGAAACTGCCACTATTCACACTAACCAGGAAGATATTTTTCATTTATTTCACACTCTCCAATTTACTATTCTGTCATGTCATGTCCCATTTTTTTGGTCATTTACATTCTCATTCCCAATTTCCAGGGCCTGTCACTGAGGGAAGTGCTGCAATGGACAGATTGTTAGCTACTGTTGGTGTTACTTCTCAGATGCCATTCAACAGGTTTGTGTTTCCCATGCCACCTTTCATCAAAATGCTTCTGCCTTACCCAGACAGTTCCATTTAACCTGGGAACAAGTTTGATAAATTGTTAAACAATAATCCTCATATGTATTATATTTTCCCTCACCTTCTATAGGGGTTAATTCCTGAGGTTTATACTCCAATCATCTCTGGCAAATGGGTGCTACTCACATTTCTGAGTTTGGCTCTTTTTGCTGGGTCCATGTTTCAGTAGACACTTCCTCATGATTTATTTTTGCTTCTGCCCACAGTGGCATAGCAGCTAAACATGCCATTGTTCATTATTTGGATGCCTTTAGTGACCTTGGCTGCTCTTGGGCACTTAAGACTGACAATAACCCAGCCTGTACAAGTGCTGCCCTCCAAATGTTTTGTAAAACTTTTCATATTTCCCTTACCACAGGGATTCTTTATAACCCTCAAGGTCAAGGAATTACTGAACATGCTTACCATACACTCAAAATTCAACTACAAAAACAAAAGGGAGAAACTTCCCCCACAAAATTTACACCTCATAATAGACTTCACTTGAAAGTATATACTATTAACTTTTTAAATCCTACCAGGGATGGGACTACAGAAACAGAAATACAATTCAATCAGGTAAAAGAAAAAAAAAGCTAGGAAGTGTCCTTTGGAAAGATCTTTATATTGAACAATGGAAAGGACTCAGTCCAGTGCTAATTTGGGGTCAAGGGTATGTTTGTGTCTTTACATAGAACACTGAATGTCCTATCTGGGTACCAGAGTGTGCTGTTCATCTGTATCATGGACCTAGGCCTGGAAAAGGAGTTGAATCCACCTTCAAAGAAGCTGATACTCAGTCCTGTGACAGTGATGCCTCAGAGATCGCTCTACAGCCAATAGACAAGGATGGGGCTAGATCCGACCTGGGGCCAATTGAAGGAATTGACCCAGAATGTCCAGGAGATGGTAACCAAAAATGGGCATCAAAGGTCTGAGTAGGAGGTAGAGTGCTTAGAGATAACTGACCTGGAAGTTACATAATAGAAGGGAACACAAAAGTTACCAATATTCTTGAGACAAAATAAAATACAAAAATTATATATGACAGATAAAAGATTGTAGTTCTTCCAAATTCTTCTTATAAGAGGTCTCTGCTAATCGACCTAGAAATAATTCTGACTTTGTCTATTTATAATTACAAATTTCTAAAATTGTAAGAGAATTTTATAATTTGGTCAAAAATATATTTGAGTGCACTCTGATTTTATAAGATGTTTTTCTGTTTGTCCAATCTGTTAAGCTGTGTACTTGTTTATTTGTCTACTTGTCCATTCTGTAAACAGCTGTTTATTATTGGAGCTCAACAATTTTTTCTCTTTTCCTTTTTCTTTTGCATTTTTGGATCATTTGTTCATAATTTAATTTGGTTTATGTTTCCAGGTGGGTTGCCAGCTGGTCAAATTGATATCAAAATTGATTTTCTCAGAGTTCATCAGAAATTCATTAAGGTAACTAAGGGGACTTCTCAGATTTGGAGAAATTATTGGACAAAACTCCAACTGATGAATAAGAAAGCAGCTACCTGGAAACATTATTCAGTTCTTGTTCATTAATAGGAAGTCCCAGTGATCTCCATAGCTTTACAGGAGACACCCCAATAAATGTTATTAAAATATATTATTGTAATATGTTTACATTGATCATTCATCAAAAGATTAAATTTTCTAGTCAACAAGGTTTTTTATTTAAAGATGATCTAATACCAAGGTATCCATATGGCCAAGACAACTGATTATTATTGTTTTTTGTAGTGTATTGAATGTGTTCATGCCTGCAGATGTGCAGGTCTTCCAAAGTATGGAACAAGGATTGCTTATAATGATAGGTTTTCCTTTCAGATTCAGACCTCTGCCTTTAACAAAAACCTTTATAAGGTACCTCCCATTAAAGGACAACAAGTGTTAGGTAAAAGTTTCTTACATATTAGATAGAGACAATTGATTTTAAAAGGTTAAGCTATGTCAAAATGGAAATTTAAGTATGTTACAAAATAAGTATGTCATCATGTTTGTCATGCTACAATATTATGTATGGCTTTTGATTTCTACTTTTATGTGTAAAATATATAACTATTGACATTCTATAGGGATTTAAATATTAGAATGTCCACAATTGTTAGAGAATAATGGCTCTATGTTATGTTCTAAGGTGCTTGATATTTAGATAAGACAGTAATATTAAGTTTACTGCCATAATCACAATATGTATCATTAAACTTCTCTCTTGGATGTTCAACAATTGAGGTTTGGAGACCAAAAACTAGAAGGATATTGGGCAGTCAATATTTTGGCACCAGCCCTTTGAGGTCAATGAAGACCAAGGACATAAGAGAACCTATGCTGTGACATCCTGTAACTTGGTGAATCCCCAGTCTTCAGACCAAGGAGATTGTTGAACTGCAGAGGAAAGTGATCAACAATGTGTAGCGTGCCTAGGGAGACTCATCAGGAGGAAAAAAAACCCTCCCAATCTTTCACAGAAAGCAACTTGGTCAAGGAATGACCAGGTCTCATCCAGGTGGCTGACACTGACAGAAGTACTAAGAGGTGATGTGCATGGTTCCGAGGTAATTCCTGAGGAGACTTAGCTGACCTTGATAAGTAGAAAGAAGTTGATTGTAATTATACAGGTCTCACCTTAACTTGGTCTTGAACATCCTGCAGAAAAGTATAACTAAAAGAGGTATAAAACAATGCCATAGTAATATTCTAGTTATAAAAGAAATTCAAATCACTAACATCTGACAATTTCCAGTTATACTGGTAACTGACTACTGTTATGGATTAATGCACTGTAGAGGGTAAAATTGCTGAATGTAGAGACTTAAAATCCTTGAACTGGATATATTTAGCCAAAATGAGTAAGTTCACTGAGAATGAAAAAGGTTTGAGAATGAGAGGGTCTTCTACAGAGTCCTCCAAACACACACAGTCCTCTAAATATAGCTCCTCCAACTTCAACTGAACACCCATCACTTGCAACTGCAAAACAGAAAAGGAGGAGATGTGGGGAGATCTGAAGCTGGTGATCAAACACATGTGAGGGGCTAATGCAAGGATAGCCCTGAGAACATGGAGAGCACAAGGCAAACCAAATAAACAAGCTATTACTGCTCCAAGATCATGAGGTGCTCAGGTGAGCCATACAAAGTTGCAAAGCAGAGGGGTTGAAATTCACATCAACCTCCTGATTGTATACATAAGTGCCCTGAAGTGGTTGAGCAGTTCCTTTCCTCCCATCCTGAGAAAGGGCTCCACCTGATCCTAGCTTTCTGTGTCTTGTCTTTATTTCTTCACCTTCTCACTGCCCTTCATAGTCATCACCCTGAGAATTTCAAAAACCATGCTGGAGGTAGCAGACAATGAGAAGCACTGAACCCTCTACAAGCAGATAACCCTGGAAAGGCACTGAAGATAACTCCAAAAGGATACCAAGCAACGTTTTGTTCATTTCTGTCTTTCAGAATTTTGCCATGTGCTGGGATGACATGGAATAAGACATATCTAAGGGGCAGATAAAGGAACTATCTATCTAAAAGCTCTACCAGTCTCTTTTCTAACCAGTCTCTTTCCTACCTTAAAATAAGAATCAGAACTCCATCCAAGGGCCCAGGTTTAAGTAACTGTACTTAAGAGGGAGAGAAGAGATACTGCAGAGAGCTCTAAAAAACAAAGAAAATTCAAGTTGCAGAAATTTTTAACAGAGTAATCTCACAGTGCTGAGTTTTCCCATCCTCAAAGAGCTAGTGCCAAGGGCTAATTACCTAGAAAGAAAGGGAATAATCCATTTCTCCAGGCTGCCCAGCTTGCTGGTGACCTTCTCACAGAAGTAGTAATCAAAGAATGAAATTAACTTATAGCAATTTTTTTTAGAAATGTCTGAACTTTGAATATTTGTCAAAAATTCTGTACTCTCTCCCTGTCCTATACTAGATATGTGGTAGTTGCCGAGACAATCCTGGAGAAGGATCATTCTAAACCTTTAAGTCAGAAACATTTCTTAGTCAACATAGAAGATACAGAGAATGACACTATTGTGAATATAAGACAAGATAGTATAAAAAATATTTGATTCAAGATTTGGCACTTTCTAGGTCTTCAGTAATTGCTAGCTTATGATGCTAACTCCCTTGCTGCTTCTGAGTGGTTTTAGTAACAGAAAGCCTATCTTATCTTAGAAAGTTTCTACTGGGGTAATGGTAACATTTGATATCAGTTCTTTACTTAGTAGGGCTTATAATTCACATCGTACAATCAAAAAGAAAGGGGAAAAAACTCTCAATAGTAAGATTGAGTCTTTCACTTAAAAACTTATTTTCACCCGTCCCAAAAGGTCACCAGTTAATGGTGTTTATTTCTCTATTGGAAAATTGTTGTAGATGCTCCTGAGAACAACAGCAACTCTAATGTCTCATAAAGGACTTTCACGAGGCTACTGGCTTTCCACAAATAATCACTCTAGTGTTACATCCTAAGTATAATGGTAAAGACTCAGTGAGGCTATTTAGCCTTAATAAAACCTGAGCAGGAGAAAGAAGAAAGAATGGTGGCTCCCTATAAAACACTATGAAAAGGGGAGAGGCCTTGCCTGATAATTAAACAGGTTGGTGAAGAGAACAGCTAATCTAGAGGCAGAGTAGTCTGGTGGTTGAAAACACTGGTTTGGGGAAATATGTTAGCCCTTTGACCTCAAATCTCAGACTTTAACCTCTCTGAGGCCATTTTCTTTTCTATGATGTTAGTAGCATGTTAAACACGTCTCAAGATTAATGTGAGAATTCACTTAATGAGGGCATAAATAGAAAGCATTTGGCATAAAATTGATCCTAAATTCTAACAATTGCCACCATAATAATCATACATGTGCCCTGCAAGTCAGAATCAGAGACTGTTGTGTCCTTCATAGCCGTAAGAGCTTCATTCTCATGGAGAATTAGTTCCGTCAGGAGTCTCTCAGTGAAAATGTTCTCTACTCAATAACCAAGTTTCTTCTCCAAGTGCAAACTAAAAACAAAGGTTTTTCTGCAGACTTATAGAGTTTTGTCTTAGGTCTGCTCTCATGAAGATTTTGTAAATAAGATCTGTGGTTAGAAACTTTAGGCATGAGTGAAAGAGCAGAGAGTTCCCTCCAAAAATGTATTCCCTGCACTTATTTTTCTGTATTCTATCTGGAATAAAGTTTGGAAATTTCCATTATGCCACCTGGAATCTGTTCTGCCATGGGGAAAAGAAAAGCACAGTTTATCAGAAAAGGTAGTTTATTTGGAAAACAGTATATGTTTTAAATCAGACAGGCTCCAGAGGTGAGTACAACAAAAAAAAATCAATCTTTCAAAAACAAAATTCAGACATACCCTTCCAGGATATGTACTGATGAGTACAAATGCAAGCCCTCACACACAGGCAGACTAGAGCACCCATAACTGAAATTACACTAGAGAGTTAGGGAGTGGGAGAGGCTGTTTTATTAAATGGTAATGCAGATGGGCTAGTGAAAACGTGTTTGGAGAAAAAAATTAAAAGGAGATGATTCTCACTCCATCTATATTTAAAAGTAAGTCCCCAGGCAAAATGAATCAACTCTTCAAAAATTTTTTCCATCAAAGAGCATTTTGAGATTCAACAACAGGTCTCTCCATGGAATCCCAAATAGATAAATGAACTACTTTGCTAGAATTTGACAGCTTCATTCAATAATTGCAGATTTATATCCTTTTTATGAACTTTGAAAATCAGTTTGAGAATCCTAGGTTTTTTCAATTTGGTAGCACTCCATATGACCAAACTCTGATTAGTCAGGATATAAAAGACACAAACCCCCAGTCCAACTGGCTTAAATCAAAATAAGACATTTCTATGCAAGTACTGAAAAGTTTCTGAGTAGTACCTTCCAACATAACTGTATCACAGTTATTAAACAGTGTCACCTGGCATATACTGGTCTCAATGCCCCATTTCCCCCATTTTATTTGCCTGTGTTGACTTAGACAGATTCTCTTTCTGAAGAAATAAAGATGGCTGGCATGACCTCCAGCTTACATCCAAAAAGACTCAAACTCCAACAGAAATAGGGCCTGCAAGTTCCAGCAAAAACCTTAGGGTTTACAAGCATTCACCAATCTGTCATACAATTGTGTGCTTATGTACACAGAATAGATGGGCACATGCTGGTTATCAGACCTGCACCACATACCCAACCAAAAGCCATGAGCCAGAGATGAGGAGGAAGTTGCCGAAGAAAAACAAAGCTATTCTTAGCTTAGGAATGAGTAGATATTGAGACAATAAATACATGTTTATTGCAAGCATTGAGAAAGGCTATGAATCACAGAGAAATCACATACAGTTAATTGAAGACAGATCAAGTTGACTTTTGACTCACTAGGGCCAGAGGAAGTTATTATGAAGTGCAAGCAGGAAATGGCTTATTTTTGTTTCAGCAGATTTATGTCAGGTTACCTAATCAGTGCACGAGTACACACGGTCAACTGAAAAAATGCATAAGGGCACAAACTACCATGAATGAAGCAACACCTTTAAAGTAATTATTAATCAAAAAGGCACTGCATACACTTGAACAATAGCCTTTCAAGTAAGTGCCAGACATCCTACTTACTCAGTCTATAGACTGTTTTTGGTGTACACAAGGATTCTTCAGCACCTGGCTGCATTTACTGCTCAGTGAATTATTAAGAATTATTGTTCTAGTCCAATTCCTAGACGTGGCAAAAATAAAGTAATGTTTTTGATAAAATTCAGGGGCCACCTCATGGAGGGGACAAAATTAGAGGTAAATGGTACAGGGAGAGAATGATCACAACATTGAGAAGGCAAGGCTACTTCTGTCTGGTAGGCATAGCAGGAACAGAGGGCATCAGGAGATCAACCTGGTGGAGAATGGATGTGGGCTGGGTGCAGGGGTGGACCAGAGTTTAGAGAGCCAGGAAATCAGTGTCTTGCTTCTATATCCCTATACCTACTGAATGTGTACTTCGATGTTGTATTCGAAGGGAGGGTAGTTAAGGTCCTTAAATTGGCAGATCACAGAATGAACAGTGTATTTTTTTTATTTTATTTTAAAGAAAATAGGACAAAACAAAACAAAACAGAATGAAAAAAAGCAAAGAAAACAGAATAGAGTCAAACATAATATAGCATTTCAAAGCAGAATACTGCAAGCTATACAGGTTTTCAAAACATAACAACAGGAGATTAACAATGGTTACCCTAGTGTCTCTTGCTTTCTTCAATATGGTTGTTCTTACATTTACAGACAATAAACTCAAACAAAACAAAGTAGTATAAAACCAGATAAAAGAGAATAGCATTACAGGTCTTCAAGTCAGATAACAGGAAATGAGCAATGGCTACTATAGTGTCTCATTTTTCAAAAGACCTGTTCCTATTTTCTCGCTTATTGCTTTCAAATAGTAGGAAAGGGACTTAAACCAATCAAATCAAAGAATAAAAGCACCATTGGATTTCAGAACCATTTCTCCATATTTATCAGGAATTTTGTATCCTATTGAGTCTTTCAGTTTCTTACACTAGGGAGGCAATGCGGTGTTTACACATGTGTGTTTGGTTTATTTCACTTATGAGTATGGTCTCAAGTCACATCCATTTACCTATAAAAGCCTCCATGTGATC
>RJWT010042879.1:0-12053 GCA_004365215.1 Cuniculus paca | reverse complement strand
AAACCTAGATACCTTGCAACTGTAAAGGAGAGAAATACCTCCTGCTATGGGCCGGATCCCGGACAACAGATCAAACAAATGCACCTACTTCCTGAGGACTGATATTCTAAATAGGTCTGTAGATCCCTAAGGAAGCTAGGAGTCACCTGTCTTGACCCCCTAGGGAAGAGTCACTGTTCCTTAAACATGCTCGCTGGCTACATGATTCATATCCCCATTTGTCCCGGATTTAATCAATTTTACCTGAGCAATTAACCTTATTGGTTAACCATAGTTCTGTCCCACCTTATGCCCACCTTAGGAATTCCCATTCTCCCCCACCTTGGACCCGTCTACTCTATAAAAAGTCCCTAAAATGACAGAGTCTTTGGCAACCCACTTGGGACCCCTTCTGTCCCTCTGACAGAAGCTTTCTTTCTCCCAATAAATATATTCTGCTCTTAACCTCCGTTGTTCCTAAAATTCATTCTTCGATTTTAGAGAACACGAACTCATACCAGACATAGTGGGTTGGGAGTTTCATTCCCCTTTATCACTATTAGAAATTTATATGAGTACTATTTAAAAATTGCATCCACTTTCAGTTGGTTACTGAATAAATGTGTGCAGGTGACTAGTGTAAGTAGAGACAGAGTTTGGATCTCGGTTTTTAGAAAAAAAAAAAAAAGGTGTCTGCTTCTTAAAACTGTTGAAACCATTTCTCTGAACAGCATTCTGGTCTAGAAGTGGTACGAGCCCAGGAGCAGGAGTTGTGGGCAGTAGCAGTTACCTGGCTAATTACTGAAATGATTAAGTGCCCTGGTCCTTCTCACAGCCTACAGTCCCCGGGAAAGGGGCCTGACAACAGAGAAGTAGAATGTGCCCTGGTCTCGTTGGTTAGCAATGAATTAGAAAAGCAATCTTTGAATAGTCTCCTTGGATAATGTCATTCAGACAACAGAACTATGTTTCTTGTTTTTTTGCCTAATTGTTATTACTTAATGAATTCTTTCCACACTTTTAATTGAGGGTAGTATCTAAAATTAATGAAAGTAATTTACACATATTTTGATGTCATAATTCCTTTTGTACAACATACAAAACTCTGTGCTCTGGTTCAAATATTCTGTTTTTCAGTATTCATTTTCTGTTCATGTGAAACAGAAATGAATATAGTAACTAATAGAAGTCATTTACTGCAAAGTTTTGTTGTATTTTTAATATATCCCAGAATAATTCAATTCAGGAGAAAAATCTCTGTCTTTTCCTTAATTCACATTCCACATTTTAAAATACAGTAGTATAAAAAGTTAAACTTTTAGGTCAGGTTAAGTCTATAGTTACTCCATGAACTACACTTTGAATAATGAACTCCTAAGGATCCTTTTACTTTACACTCTTCTTTTGTGCTATTATCATTGCTATTACTTAAGATATTGATGCAGAAAAACCATAAAAGAAAACCATTATTAGGTGCATAGTTGCTAGTCAAATATTAGTAATTTAATATATATTTGATTTATACTAGATAATTTAAAACAGATTAAAAATGTGTATATGTGGGGATGATTAAAACATTATATGAAATTATCCATTTAACCACATCCTGCTTAGCAGACATGAGTTCTGCTTTCTCAATGATCCCACTAATATACTGTAATTAAGGGACAAGAGGACATAGTTCATTGGTGCTTTACTAGTCAGAGGACTTCAGTACTGCAACCCACTTTCCTCATCTAACCCTCAAGAATTCCAATTCTATTCCCAATTAACTTGCCTATAGGAATCAGTGCAGATCTGGTCGGCCATATTCTTTATTACCTTTTCATTATGGCAGGAACACTTACTGTGACATCCACCCTCTTGATAAATCATTAACTACAGGTACAATGCTGTATGAAGAAGATACCTAGAGCTTCCTCTTGTTTTGTGATTGAAACCATGTGCAGTATTTCATGGACAGCAACCTTCTGCTTCTTGCTCTCTCTCAGAAACTCTGGGAACCACTGTTCTGTTCTCTGTATCCATGAGACTTTGGACTATTTTGGATTCCTTATATAAGTGGTGTAATGCAATGTTTGTCTGTTTGCCTGGCTTATTTCTCTTAGCATAATATCCATCAGGTTCATTTGTGTCATTTAGTATAGCAGGATTCTCTTCTTTTTCATGGTGGAATAATGAATAATGTTCCATGGTATGTCTGAATAATAGTTTCTTTATCCATTCATTCATGGATAGATAAGCTTGTTTTGTGAGTGACAGTATTATGAAAGCTAGAGTGCAGGTATTTTTTGAGGTTCTGATTTGAGTACTTCTGGATGTGTACCCAAAATGGAACTGCTGGGATCACATGGTACTTATAGTTCTAATTTTTGAAGTTCTTAAAAATTTTCCATATTGTTTCTCTGTTTCTATTTTTACCAACAGTATAGAGAAATGCCAGTTCCTGTACAACCTTTCCTAACATGTATCTTTTGTTTGATCATTGCTTGACCATAGCCATCTTATTTGGTATGAAGTAGTATCTCATTCCAAAATTTTTGATTTGCAAAAACTCCTGCTTTACTGTCCCACCATGAAAATCAGCCTAATCCCCATACACAGGAATCAAGAAAGCAAGACTGCATGGTAGATGAGTGATATGAAGATGAAATCTGTTTCTGAATTTATACAAGAGAACTGCATAAAATTTATCAAGTTTTTTTGTAAATAATTTCCCACTTTCATTAAGTTATCTATTGTTTTGCCCAAAAAGGAGTAGAGAGAACTTGAAAATTTTTTTATAAACAAGAATTTCTAAAAAAGAAATTGTTGACTAAAATTGTTTTTAAAATACTGGTAAATTTACTGATTGTCTAAGAAATTTGCCCCAAATTGACTGAAAAATGATGCTCACCCAGAGAAATGGACTATGATGAGGCTCAGAGGTTATCTGCTTGCTGTAACACATGAAGGCATTATTTGAATGCTTTGTTAATTTCTAACGTCTGTTGCCATTAGCCCTGAAGAAATCAGTGCAGTTCCAATGAGAAAACGTGAAGGTGCGTGATGAGTATTATGTTCTTGACTCAGCTAGAGGCACAGTCTTGCATTTAGATCTTCATTTCAAGCCAAAAATATTAGGCAGCAGCAAAACAAATGGAATTCATAGGCTCAGCATGGTTTAAACTCAAAAAACTTGCATTCGAAACCTTGACGTTTTAATTTCTCTTGTTAAAATCTCCTGTTTCCTTTCCAATTTCCATGTAAAAATTCTTTGCCCTCCAGGTTTTCAGTTCTTTGTTCAATTCTTTCAAAGAAATTTCAAACCTTTGTCTCCCTGTTTTCTGCTTCTTCATTTTCCCCGGTCCTATCATGGCTCCTACAACACTTCAAGCCCACATACTTTCTGCAGAGGTTCTGTTACTCATCACTGTTCTGGTAGCCCTCTCACTACCTCAACCATGATTGCTACACGTCTTCAAATCTTAGTTAACTCCTCTTTCACTGTGCATCTGCACTACAATGCCTTGGGCCCAAACAAACCCACTGAATCAAGTTCCAGACTGTAACCAGAGCCTAAAGAATCTTCCAACTGCCTAATACTATTTATTTGGATAAATAATAATTTTGTGCCCATCTTTGTCTTTTCTGACCTCTCTTAAGATATTGATATCTTCATTGCATAGAATTATGTACATTCTCAAATCTCAATTTATTGTTAATTGCATTATTCATTTACCTTTCTCTTTTATTAAATAAAAATAGAAAATGATTCTTCCCATGCCTTTCATTAAATGTAACCAAAAGCATTTACTTTAAATCATCATTGGGAAAAGAAGATGTATGTGACATAGTACCTGTCCTCATGAGAACAGAGCTTTTGTGGAGATAGAAAACCATTAAAGGGATATGCAAGGAGTGTAAATGATCATTTAATTGTGTGATGTAGAAGTATAATGTTATATAGCATAAAATAATGTTATACGGTATAAAATTCCCAAGTTGAATATACATTTAAAAAAATTTTTTTTATTTTAATGAGAATAAAACCAAGCAAAATAAAACAGAATAAAGCCAATCAAACCAAAACACTAAGTAACACATGACTTCAAAACAAGATAATAGGAAATCAACAATGGCTACAAGAATGCCTCTTGCTCTCTTCAAAATAGCTGCCCGCACCCTCAGACATAGTAAAAATCAAACAAAACAGAAAAGAATAGAACCAATAAAAACAAAACAATGAATGCAATACGGGACTTCAAAACAAGATAATAGTAAATCCAAAATGGCTACAATACATAATATATCTTGTTATCCTCTAAATAGCTTCCCATGCCATCAGATATAACAAAATTAAACAACACAAGACAGAATGAAACCAAACCAAAGAAAACAATGCAAATGATACAGGACTTTAAAGCAAGATAATAGGGAATTAACAATGGCCACCACCCTCAGAAGGAGACCCCCCACAGAGGCTACATTGTGTATTGTTATCCTCTGAATAAATGATCAGAGTACCGGCTTTAGGCCTGCAAAGTCAGTGAAACACTAAACACTACAAGCATTAAACTGTATTTTACCTCAATCGCTATCACCTCAGCCCTATTTTTCTCCAGATCAGCCAGTTGCTCTCAAGGCAGCAGGGGGGTCGGGTGGGGGCCTTTGGCACCTGTTGTCTCCTAGCATGTGCACCTGAAGAGGCTGGCATCTGGTTGTCTTTCCCGTGACCTGCAAATGGTGCCAACTCACAGGAAATGAATGACTTCTTGTTCTCCTCCCTGTCACCTGTGAATGGCACTGACAGGAAGGGACTGGCATCTGGTTGTCCTCTCCAAGGCCCGTGCATGATGCTGACTCCAACATACATCTTAAAATATTAATACTTTCCATGCTACAGAATATTAGGAATAGATTTCGTGTGTGTATACACACAACACACACACACTCAGACTGAAGGGATGGGGGAAAGAAACTGGAATAGGACAGAACTGAGTCCCAGTTAAGGTTCTGATATATAATAGCTCTGTGATTTCTTCCGACCTACTTGAATGATCCATAGTTAATGGGAATCTACAAGAATCCCTGCCCTCATGGTATTAATGGAAGTAATAACTGACATAATATATCTTAATATCTCCATGCTTAAGTCTCAGTTAATAATCTAGAAATATCACTGGATATTAAGTACTTAATACTACCACATCTTGGATTGTTACTGAACTTTATTAATACCTATGTGCAACCAATGGATAACAACAGTACTGAACTAGGGATTTGGGTTATAGTTTCCTAAATTAATAGAGCTACATTTGATCAATTTTCTCCTCATTTACAATGAATAAAATTGTTTTAAAGTGGTCAGTTAGGTAAAAGAAGTAGAGAAATATGATTAATTTTAATTTCAGGTAAGTTTTAAAAGAAGTTTTCTTCATCTATCTTCAGTATAAGCAGGGTATTAATTGAACCTAGACTTTATCCTAAATATAGAGGGGTTGCCTCATGTAAAGAGTTTAAAAACTAAAATCAAAATGTTTAACTGACAAAAATATCAACTGATAACCTATAGAGTTAAATTTAGAAATAAAAGGCTAGATAACAAAAGTAATGACAAATACAATCATAAAAACAGCCCCTCTTTTCCCACACCAATTGAAAATGCTTTTGTGAGAAGGACTGTTTGTAAAAGTTAACAAACATGAAAGAACAGTGAAGGATTGTGTCCTCTATAATAGTGTCAGAAACTCCTTCAGGATATTCAACAAGCTACGCTTTTTTTTTTCTTTTTAAATCTATGCTCATAGGATAATGGTAGTTTACAGAGAAGGCATAAAAGAGAGGCAAATGAATTTGTGAAAGTATGTAGCCAGATGGATTCTTGTCAGAGAACTGACCAATCAGCTATTTGCTTGACAGCAATCATGGATAGGAGCTTGGTGGACTGCAGTAACTAGGGAAGAAACTAGCAAAATGTGAAGTTCAATGTCAATTTTTGGAGATGAACAGACAAACTAGATAGATAAAAAGGGGAAATAAACTATGAAACGCAATCATTAAAACAAAATGTTAGTTTATGTACCCTGCTTCAAGAAAAAAACTCTAAAATAACAGTTGAGATATGTTAACTAATCAGACTGTTACCTTGCTTTTAGCAGCATGTTGTTTAAACTCGTATCACTATAGCCCTATTTGGAAAATTCTTCAGCAACTGCTTCTTTCTACTAAAAAACATGGCTAAAAACTCTCACACAACATGAAATCTACCTTCTCAGCCAAATTTTAAGTGTGCAGGATAATACGAACTACTTGCATGTTAGCACATCACTGGACACTGTCTCTAGAACCTTTTCATCTTGCCTGACTCAGACTTCTTACTCATTAAATAGCAACTCTTCATTGACTCTGGTCTCCAGTCCCCAACAACTACCATTCCTTTTTGTGTTTTATCATCTTGACTACTTTAGGTACGCTGTGTAGTGTGCTCGTGCAGAATTTGTCCTTCTGTGATGTGTAATACACTTTCCTTTCTATTTCAAGGCTAAGTACTATTCCGTTGTTTGTACACATGTGCATGTGTAGGCCTCACTTCCATTATATACTTATCTTTTGATGGATGCACAACTCGTTTCAGGTCCTTGGGGATTATGAACAAGGCGGCAACAAACAAGAGAGTGCAGGTATCTCTTCAAGATCTCTGTTTGAATCTTTTGGATAAAGGGGGAGGGAATGAAGGAAAAGTATAAGAAAAAATAAATAAAAGTGTGTTATGCAGCATGTACCATCTCCCCTCAAGGAATGTGAACATGAT
The DNA here is from genome assembly GCA_004365215.1 of Cuniculus paca. NCBI lineage: Eukaryota > Metazoa > Chordata > Mammalia > Rodentia > Cuniculidae > Cuniculus > Cuniculus paca. The sequence continues at coordinate 5,281 of RJWT010042879.1, read as the reverse complement.
GTACTACACACATGTACTAATAAATAAAAAGTCCATTGTGCATTGACGTTCATCCTTGATTTAAGGAAAAAGAGTTTGAATTTGTGAAAAGACTATACTTTCTGTGTTGTATTCAACTGTAGATAAGTAGGAATTTTTCTATATCTCTACTTTGTTCCAATTATTTGTACATCTGTTTTTATGCCAGTTCCATGCTGTATAGATTAGTATGGCATTGGAATATTTCTCAAAGTCAAGAGGTGAAAAATCCTAATTTAGTCTTCTTTCTCAAGATTGTGTTGGCTCCAGTGCACTTTTTGATTCTATAAGAATTTTAGGATTACTTCTTTATCAGCTTCCAAAAAAAAATGACATTGGGAATTTGATCGGGATTGCATGGAATCTTTGCTTTGAGAAGACTGAGCATTTTAGCACAATGTCTTCCATTTGATAAACACAGGATATCTCCCCATTTATTTGTGTCTTTTGAAGTTATTTTCAGCAATGTTTTATATTTTTCAGTGTACAAGTCATTTACGTTCATAGTTAAGTTTATGGTGAACCATTCTATTTTTAAACTTTTTTATTATACTATAAATGGGGTTGTTAATTAATTTCCTTTTCAGATAGCTTTTCTGTTATTATAAGTAAACACAACTGATACTTGTGTGTTGGTTTCATGTTCTGTAACTTTGCTGAACTTATTAGTGACTGTGCAGAGTTTCACTGTATAAGAAATACTTTCTAGTGATTTCTGCTTATAAAGTCATGCCATGTGCAGAGATACTTATTTCTGTGCTTTTACTTCTTTTACTTGCCTAATGACTTTAGTAGGGTCTTCAGGACTATCTTGAGAAGAAAGAGTGAGAGCAGGCGCCTCACCTCCTTCTTGCTCTTAGAGGAACTGCTGTCAGGTTTTTACCACTGAAACTGATGTCAGCTGTGGGCTTTGCCTCTATTACATAAGGCACAGTCTTTCTGTTCCCTTTCTGTGGAATATTTTTATGATGAAAGTGTGTTAAATTTTGTCAAATGCTTTTTTTCACCTGTCAAGATAGCCTATGTGATTTTCTTAAATCCTTCATCCTGTTAATGCAGTGCATCATATGGACTGATTTTCGTATGTTGTACCACCCGTGCACACCAGAGACAAATTTCAATCAGTCACGGTTCACGATCATTTTAACGTAGTGTTGAATCTAGTTGGTCGTTATTATTTTTTCACGATGTTTGGGAAATTGGCAATCAGATATTAGAGTATAGTTTCCGTTATTTCAGTATTTGTCTGGTTTTGATTCAGGATAATGCTGGCCTCATAAAATGTGTTTGGAGCTGTTTCCTCCTCTTGAATTTTTTGGAATAGTTTGAAAAGAATTGATGTTAATTTCCTTTCAATAGCTTCCAGGATTCTCCTGTGAATTCATCGCATGTTGGGCTGGGGAGGGTGCATTTTTAACTGCTGATTCAATCTCTTTACTGTTATAGGAATGCTCAGACTTCCTATTTCTCTTCTTCATAATTCTATGTTAGTAAGTTGTATGTTTTTAGGAATTCATAGAAATAAATTCATTTATTTTAGTTATCCAATTTCTTGGTGCATAATTGCCAAGCATAGTCTTATCTTTTCCCTTTAGGCAACTCTGACTATAAATTAACCTCTTTTGTTTCAGATTTACCTCAGTCTTTTCTTTTTTCTTATTCTAGATAAAAATTTGTAAATTTTGTTCATCTTTGAGGAAAGCCAACCTGTTTCACTGACTTTTCTGTTTATTTTGTATTCACTATTTCATTTTCCTTAATCTTTATTATTTCCTTTCTTTGGCTAATTTAGAGAGAGTATTTTCTACTTCTTCTAGTCCTGTGCCTTCTAAAGTTAGATTGTTTTCTTGAATTTTTTTCCAGTGTAACCATTTTCCACTATTGACTACTTATAATTGCCTTCACTGCATTCTACTAATTTTAGCATATTGTATTTTCATTATCCTTTGTCTCAAAATACTTTTCTTTTGATTTTTGTTTGACCCATTAGCTGTTCAAGAGTGTATGGTTAATTTCTACTAACTTATGAATTTTCCAGTTTTTTATATTGATTTCAAGTTTCATTCTGTAATGGTAATGAAAGGTACTTGGAACAATTTCAATACTGTTAAGTTAGTTGAGATGAGTTTCGAGACTTATTGTGTGATCTTTCCTAGAGTGACCTGGGAAGAATGCATACTCCACTGCTCTTGGATGGAACACTCACAAATATGTGTCGGGCCCTTTTGATCTATAGCATTGGTCAAGCCCTGTTTCCAGTTTCTGTGATCCTTGGTCTCCTATCCATTATTGCAAGGTATGTATTGATGTATACTATTATTGTGTTATTGTAGCTTTAGCTCTATTATTGTTTGCTTCATGCATTTGAGTGCTCTGTGTGAGACTTTCTGGGTGACTTGACTCATTCATTGTACTGTAATGTTCCTCCTTTCTTCTTGTGAAAGCATTTGGGTTACGACTATTTTGCCTGATATTAGTACACAAACTCTGCTCTCGTTTTGGTATGATTTGCATTGATTAGCTTATTCTGTCTTTTGAACTTCAACTTATGTGTGTTCATAGATTTAGTTCCTTGTAGCTATCACATAGATGGATCACGATTCTGTGTCCCTTCAGCTATTCTGCTTTTTGATTATGAAATTCATTTACAGTTAATTACTGACATGAAGGAGCATACAATGCCAGTTTTCAATTATTTTTTTCTCCTGACTTCATTTTCTCCCTTGCTACTGTCTTCTTTAGTGTTTCACTGATGTATTTTGTTGTTATCTGCTTTGGTTTCTTTCACTTTTTATGTATTATTCATAGTTTTAAAAAATTATCCTGGTTAACAGGGAGCTTACATAAAATATCTATAAAAAGTATTGTCAACTGATAACAAAAAATAGCAGATCTATATTTCTACTTTTTCATGTTACACACGGCATACGATGGAGATAGCAAATTGAATCTTTTTGGCCATTAACATATTTTAGAGTTAGTTATTTTTATATTTTAACTACTATGCCAGTATGAAAATTGGTCTATCCAGTACCATTAAAGCATTACAGTATTCTCTGTTTGTGTCTGCAGTTACCTTCACTAGTGAGCTTTATACTTTCACATGCTCTCCTGTTGCAGCCAACAACTTTCATCTCCAGTTAAGTAATACCTGTAGCATTTTTTGTAAGGTAGGTTGAGTGGTGCTGGACTGTGTCAGTGTGTTTATCTGGCAGAGTTTTTATTCTCCTTCAGTTTGAATTAAATTTTGCTGGATATCATGTTCCTATTCAGTAGTCTTTTAACACTTTCAACATGCAATCCTACTCACTTTTGACCTGCAAAATTTCTGCTAAGAAATATGCTGACAGTTTCATGACAGTTCTCATGTAAGTCACTATTTTTCTACTTCTTTTCTTTTTCTGGATCAATTTTATTTAGATTTGTTAAGATATTACCTTTTTTTTTTTAAAGAAAATAGGACAAAACAAAACAAAACAGATTGAAAAAAGCAAAAGAAAACAGAATAGAGTCAAACATAATATAGCATTTCAAAGCAGAACACTGCAAGCTATACAGGTTTTCAAAACAGAACAACAGGAGATTAACAATGGTTACCCAAGTGTCTCTTGAGTTTATTGTCTGTAAAAGTATTTTTCTACTTCTTGAAAATTAATTTGCTTTCCCTTTGAATAAGTCAATTACAATGTTTTAGTGTGAACTGTTCTGGGTCCAACTTATTTGTAGGCACTTTTGCTCCTGAATTTGAATATAAAGGTCTTCCCCAAATTTGGGGAGATTGAAGACATTATTTCATCACTTAGACTACCTGCCACATTCTCTCTGTCCTCTCTGTGAAACTTTCTTGGTCTACTCCATGGTGTCCCACATTTCCTGTAGACATTCTTCATCTTTTTTCTTTCTTTTTACTCATACGACTGGATTAGTTCATGTACCATTTCTTTCTTCTTCTTGTTCAATTTTACTGTTTAATGCCTCTAGTGAAATTTTTCAATTCATTTATTTTTCTTCAACTTCAAAGTTTCTGCTTGATTCTTCTTTTATACTATCTTTTCCTTAATATCTAATTTTTTTCATTCATCATTTTTCAGAATTCATTGAGCATCTTTATAACAGTTACTGTGAATTCTTTGTTTTGTGATTCAGAGTCAGTTTTTAGAGATTTTTGTTCCTGTGATTGAGCCAGAATTCTGTTTCTCTATGGAATTTATAATTTTGTGTTGAGATTCTCACATTTAATTAAAAACAGCCACATTCCACAATTCTCAGGGACTAGCTAACTTCACATAGGCAAAGACCTTCACCAATCGACCCAGACAGGGATTTTGATGTCCTCCCCTTTTTCCTGTGAGTTTAACCTCTCTGCACCTATGCGTATAAATTCCCAGACATCTAGATTGTTCTGAGTTCCATCGGCACCCAGAGCCGGGAGAGACAGACACCTGTCCCCAGCATAGTCTCCCCGAAACGCAGAACCAGGATGTGTGCTCCGGATCGCTCTCCCCTGGAGGGTCTGGGGCTTTGTGATCCTTCATCTTGCATATAACATGCTCCACAAACTGGTTCACTTCAAATTCTCCACAACTTTTTAATGAATAGCAGGATTCATAGAAAATAATTTAAGTAATAATTGTTTTCTTCATATATTGATGAGTTTTTCAAGCGTGACGAGGTGGACTGTTTTTATAAACAACTGGAATTATCTGCACCCCCAGACTATTTATGGCCATTTGCCTTTCTTTACTTTTCATTCCATTGTTCATAATTTCTCCAAAACCTCAGGCATTTAGCCTCCTTCATACTGCTATGTAGTGTTGGATCTTGCCCTGTTTTCTTCCCTCTGTCTTCAAACTTCTTTCTTATATCATTTATTTTTATTTCTCTCCCTTGAGCCCCACCGTGCCACTCCACGATAAATGTCAGTGTGAAATCAGAAACCACATTTGCCGTGTCACTGAGAGCCCCTAGGAAGCTGTCCTCACTGAGCACAACAGCACTGTTACTGCTTAGAATATCTAAAATATTGGACTGTTAAATTAAGAGATGGTAGGTTGGATGTGATTTTGACAGAGTTGAAAGACTTATGATACATTTGTTTGTAAAGAACAGATTAAGCAAAAGGAAACTTGTTTTTTAACAAGAATCCAGATGCATTCTGCCTCAGGGTGGAGTCAGTGTTCTGTGAAGTGAAAGGCACCCAGTCTGTCCCCATCCGTCCTGTGGTCCTTCATCCTCAGGCTCACCACACAGTTACGGAATACCC
>RJWT010042878.1:0-12053 GCA_004365215.1 Cuniculus paca | reverse complement strand
TTAAGGTTGGGATTGTATTAAATCTGTGCAATGGTTGATACATTGTGTCAATTTGAAAATCAAGACTTTAGAAGCTTAATTAAGTGATTCAACAGGGGGCCAAAGTCTTCACTTTGTAAACATCCCAAGCCTGTTCAAGAGGAGGGCACAAAGATGGTGTGGATGGTAGCCTGCTTACAATATGAGGGAGGAAAAGAGATTTTCTCCCCCTCCTTTTTCTCTTGTTGCTTTTGCCATCTTCTGCTAACTTGAAGTGTTGCCCTTGTGCCTTACCATCCTGCCTTGGTGCCAACTGATTGTGGACAGAAACCTTCACAAACTGTGAGCTAAATAAACCTTTCTTTCCTTAATTTTTGGGTGTTGGGTATTTTTGTCAGCAATGAAAGAAAAGTAACCAAGGCAGTCTGTTTATCAGTTTCAAAAGTATCACCACGTATTACCAACTTGTCTATATTGGCTCTGCCTATCCAGGAATTGGGGATATCTTTTCATTTTTTGATGAACTCTTCAATCTCTTTTTTCAGAGTACTATATTTTCCATCATGTAGGTCTTTCACTTCCATGGGTAGTTTAATTCCTAAGTATATATTTTTCTTGATGCTATTGCAAATTACATTGTTTTACTAAATTCATTCTCAGTGAGTACATTATTGGTGTACAGAAATACTACTGATTTGTGTGCGTTGATTTTGTATCTTGCTGCATTGCTGAATTTAATTCTAGAAGCCTTTTGGTGAATTTTTTGGAACTTCTATGTAAAGGATCATGCTACCTGCAAATTACGGTAATTTGATTTCTTCTTTTCCTATACATATCATTCTTATTTCTTTGTCTTGACTGATTTTTCTGACTAATGTTTCAATTACTATGTTGAACAGGAATGGTCACAGTGGACATTCTTGACTTGTTCCTAGTTTTGAAGAGAAAGCTTTCAGCATTTCCCTTGGCAGTAGGTTTGTCTTAATTTGCTTTTATGAGATTGCAATTAGTTACCTTTGTACTTATTTTCTTCAGTTTTTATCATGGGTAGATGTTGCCTTTTGTCAAAGCCTTTTATGCATCTATTGAGATCATGTGATATTTGTCTTCACGTCTGTTTGTGTTATCTATTACATTTATTAATTTGCATACATTGAACCATCCTTGCATCCCTGGGATGAAGCTTTTCACAACGTATGCTTTTTGAAAAATGATTTGTTGCATTCTGTTTACCAGTATTTTGTTGGAGATTTTTGAGTCTATGTTCATTAATGAGTCTGACCTGTGGTTATCCTTTTTGGTTGGATCTTCGCTTGGTATTGGAATCAGAGTAATTTTAGCTTCCAGGACTGAGTTTGAAAAGACTCCTTCCTTTTCTATTTCATTAAACATTTTGAAGAATATTGGCATTAGATATTTCTTGAAGTTCTTATAGAATTTGAAAGTGAATCCATCAAGACCTGGGCCCTTCCTAATTGGTCATTTTTAATTATTGCATCAAGTGTATTGCCTATTATTGGATTTTTCAGGGTTTTTATATCTTCTTGATTCAGTTTTACTAATTTATGTTTCTGGGAACCTGTTCATTTCTTCTGAATTCTTCAATTTATTGGCATACAGGTTTGTGAAGCACTTCCTAATAATCTGAATTTCAGCAGTGTCTGTTGTGGTTTCACCTTTTTATTTCTAATTGCATTTATTTTGGTCTTTTCTTCCTCTTTTCTAGTTTGATTGGCTAAGGATTTGTCTGCTTTGTTTATTCTTTTAAAGAAACAGCTCTTTGACTCTTTGATTCTTTGTACTTTTTTGGTCTCAATTTCACTGTTTTGTGCTCTGGTTTTTATAATTTCATTCCTTGTACTAGCTTTAGTTTTGGATTTTTCTTGTCTTTTTAGGACTTGGAGGTATATTAACAGTTTATTTATTTGGGTTTGCTCTGTTTTTCTGAAATGGGAATTCATATGGTGTCTTAGGACTGCTTTCATTGTGTACTGTTAATTCTGGCATGTTGTACTGGCATTATCATTTAATTTCGGAAACTGTCTTATTTCTCCTTTGTTTTCTTTTGTGACTAATTGTTTTCTGAGAGTATATTGTTTCATTTTCATGTGTTCACATTATTTCTGTGGTATCTTTTGGCATTGACTTCTACTTTCATCCTGCTGTGATCCAATAATAAGTGTTGCATAATTTCAACTTTCTTGCCTTTACTTAAGCATGCTCTATTGGTTAGTATGTGGTCTATTTTATAGAAAGTTTCATGTGTTGCTGAGAAAAATGTGCATTCTCCTGTTGTTGGGTGGGACATTCTGTAAATATCTATAAAGTTAATTTCCCCCAAAGGTTTGGTTCAACTTTGATATTTCTTTATTGATTTTTTTTTTTTTTTGCAGCACCAGGGACTGAACTCATGATCTTGTGCTTGCTAGGCAGGTGCTTAGGCCACTGAGCTAAATCCCTGACTTTTTATTGATTCTTTGTCTAGATGAACTGTGTTTTAGTGACAGTGGGATATTGAGGTGCCCTAGTAAAATTTTATTGAAAGTTATCTGACCCTTTATGTCCAGTAGTATTTACTTTATGAAGTTGATTGTATCATTGTCTGTGCATATATATTTATAATTATTATCTCTTTTTATTGGAGTGTTCCCTTAATCAAAGTGGTTATCTTTTTTGTCTCTTCTCCTCAGTTTTGGCTTGAATTCCACTTTTCTAAAAATAGCTTCTGCTTCTTGTGTTCAGGTTTCTGTTGCATAGAATATTGTCTTCTTTGTTTTGATTTTTAGTCTATGTATTTCTTTTTGCTTTAAATGTATTTCTTATATACAGAATACCATTGGATTTTATTTCTTAATACAGTCTGCTAATGTGTTTCTTTGATTGGGGAATTAAAACCATTTACATTAAAAGTTATCACTGAAAAGATTGACTTGTTCTTGTCATTGCATTGTTTTCCTTTTGTTGAATTCATTTTTTCCCTTCTACTTAACTGTTCACTCGGCCTAGTATATTCATCTTATTGGACCTTTTGGCATTAAAAGCATCAATGCCTTTTCCTAGGATATCCTTGAAAAGTTTTTGAGTGCTGGTTTGTAGTCATGAGTTTCTTTAGGTGTTTTTTTTAATCATAGAAATATCTTATTTTTTCATCAATTTGAAAGATACTTTTACAGGATGTATCAGCTAGAGTTGGAAGTTGCTTTATTTTATGACTTGTAACACTTTACTCCAAGTTCTTCTGGCCTTTAAAGTTTGTGTCGAGAATTTTGCTGTAATTCTAATGGACTTTCCTTCATAAATGACTCATTGCTTTTCTCTCAACATCTTTTGAGATTCTGTTCTTGTTTTGGACTTTTGAGATTTTGAATATGATGTGTTATGAGGAAGTTCTCTTCTGAACATGGTTATCTGAGTTTGTATATGCCTCACTTGTCTGTATGTAAAATTATTTTCCCATATTTGGAAAGCTTTTGTCTATTATTTCTGTAAACAAATTTTTATGCCATTTATGCAGTTTTGATTTTTCACTGATTTTAATTCATCTTAGATTAATCTTCTTTGATCATCTAGTACCTATTGAATCTATTTCTTGAGAAGAATTCTTGTTCTTTTGTTGTTTTTAAGGTATTTCTCAGTAACTGGCCACCAGTAATAGCTTTGTCTTCTACTTTTGATACTCTCTTCGTATTGTTTACTTCTGCTGCCTATACTTTTGACAGAATTTTTATGTCTTGAATTTCTGTGTGATACCTTTTTACGGAGTCTAATTCTTTTCTGTACTAGACATTCATGTTTTGTATCATTTTGTTTAGTGCAGTAGGTTTTTATTAGTATCTTCTGTAGAACTGCCAATCATTTTGTTTATTAGATCCATTATCTGTTTAGCTATATCTTCTTTTAACTTGCCAAGCATCTTATGGATTTTTTTTTTTTGCTTTTTCTGTTTTTCTTTTGAATGATTTGGCTTTATAGTTTTGTGTTTCTTCTCCCTTGATATCCCATGGGTCAGGTTTGGGGAAGTTAGGAGTCTTTGGAGGCATTTTGCTCCCTTGTCATCTCATGTTTCTATTTTTGTTTGTTTTCACGCTGAGGCTTGGGAGTTGATTATAGTGGAACACTTTGTTGCTAGCATGGAGAGCTCTTTGCTTAGTGTCTGCATTTCAGTGCTGCACTCTGAGCATGGTTAACTGTAGGCCTTCGCCTTTGTCTTAGAATCCCCACTGCGTCCATTTATTTTGGAGAAGGGGCTGCAGTGTGTTGGGGTCAGTAGTACTGAGTTCTCCAATAATAAGCTGCAGTATTGTTAATGACACCAAGATAATCTAGATATTGGCATTCAGAGAAAGCCAATTGATAGCAAGAACTATGCCACTTTTCCTATAGGAATGAAATCAGAAAAAATAATAGCATCAAAAACAAACTACATATTAATGTACTCCAAGAACAGGAATATCCCACCCTTAACCATAGAAAATGCATCCATTATTACTGACCTACAGTAAATGCTAAATGAAACAACTACATCGCTACTAATAACAGAACAGTGTGCCACAGTAACAGCATAGAGTTAGGTATCTAAAGATTTGTAAAAATTAATGGTTATACTAGAGGGAGTGGGTGACTGAGAATGACTAAAGTAAAATTCAAAATATTAATCAATGGAAGAAGAGAAAGAAGAAAAATGAGATAGGAAATCCTATTGAGGGATAAAAGGAAAGTAATAGTATTAGATAACTGTAGCAGAAAAGAATGAACAAAAAAAGAAGGAAAAAGAAAAAGCAGAGTACAAAATAAAGGAAAATAAGAAGGGAAAAATTAAAAGGAGAAAAGAAAAAGAGAGAGACAGAGAGAGAGAGAGGGAGAGAAATCCCAGAGCCTCCCAAAACCAATGAATGAAAAAAGAGAAAAAGAAAGAGAAAAGCATGGCGTTCCTCTGTGTTTTTGAATGACTGGTTTCTTTCCAGAGTTTGTAGTAGTGGAATCCAGCAAGTTACAATTTTCTCCTCCCAGTTTTGCAGTCTATGGATTTGTGCAGTGCGCATGCTGCTGCAGGGGTCCCACTATAAACTACAGACTGCAGCAGCTTTTCAAGCTGAGTTGTGTCTTTGCTCATGTTGGTAGATGGGAAAAGCAATCCACCCCCGGCCTCTGCTGGAGCCTTCCAGAGCAGAGGTTCAAGCTGACAGTTGGAGTTTGTAGCAGTTGGGGTTTACTAGAGAAACAGATAGAAGACAAGATATACAAATGTATAAGAAATTACAAGATCAGCTTACAATGGTCAGCCACAGAGTCGGATGAGGGAGCGTGCAGAGGGTGCCTGCACGATGGAGGCTGAAGGGTCCAGTCCAAGGGCTGGAGCTGACTGCAGTGTCCCGTGCAAGTCTGTATCAGGAGGCCGATGGGTCTGCGATGAAACACTGAAGAATCTACGACAAAGGCTGAAGAGTCTACGACAGAAGGCTGAAGAGTCCCAGGCAGAAGCTGAACAGTCTGTGCCAGAAGCCAGGAGACCACGTCCAAGCTGAAGGCGAAGACTGGAGCTCCTCTGAAGAAGCAGCCACCAGTCCCTCCTCATTTGTCTTTTATTGTATGCAGGCTGCTCCCCTGGGGTGGGTGTAGCACTCACACCATCGGCAAGCCCTCCTCTAGAGCAGGCTGAGAAGGTTACAAACTAGGAACCAGGGCCCCTGCTGAGTTACTTAATTAAACTTCTGACCTTCTCAAATTTACACAATGAACAATATGCTAGAATGGTAATAGCTTTTCTGCCACACCCCAGGATGTAGAGCTGCAGAGTCACTTAGTTAAGCTTCTAGACTTCTCAAGTTGACACAATATATCAACCATAACAGAGTTAATGCAGCACTTTCAGATCCAGCCTCCACGGAAAGCTTCACTCACTGAGCCTGGTTTCTCACTAGGGAGTGTAGGGCCCATGTCCTCCCCAGCCTGAGTGTAAGCTTCTCAGGGGGTCTGTGTCTATCCTGTGCCCTCTTCCGGTGGTGTCCTGTGGCTGTCTCTCACCCAGTCTCTGTGAGAGGGTAACACTGAAAACCCGGAAGCGGAATTGTTTTGCATTTGTTTTGTGGCTCAGTCTCAAGCAAACTCTTCCCCAGATGGAGCCCGATTAAACACTCTCACACCATGTGCTGAGGTGGTGTGTGCCTGGGCTCTTCTCCAACTCTAGCCCGCTGTGAGTCACTGTTAGGGTAAAATCCCACGCTGTTTTCGTAATTTACAGTAGCTATGCGCTTTCTAGGGCCTAGTGCTGCTGGCCAGGACTGAGTTTTCCATGAGCTGCTGAATCTGAGGGTGACCTTATCTCTCCAGGGCATGGGCCTCAACTCCTTCAGGCTGGTTGTTTGGTTAGCACTTCTGCTGCCAGGCTCCCAGGGGCAGCAAAACCAGAGTGTAGTTGGAGTTGGCGGGTAGCCGCTCTCAGGGCATGGAATCCACAGGTACGAGCTGGTTGCAGGCAATGGGGCATTGGGGCAGGTCCCTTCCTCAAGGTCCTCTCTTGCTTTAGGTTTCTTACGTGTCTGGCAAGTTTGAAGTCAGCAAATGACGGCCTTGGGCATTTCTTTATGCAGCGTGAGGAAGGCAAAAACCTGACCAACATAAACGTAGTTGTTTTGGAATCAGAGCAGCTTTGAGTATGTTGTCAGCACAGATGACTAGTTGTGTGGATAAGGCACTGAAACTGTTAAAGATTATGAAAGCAAGTCTTGACCACTGCGTATTTTAGAGACTTTCATACAAGTGCCTAGGCCGTGTCCTCCCCATTATACCATGAAGCTTCTTTTAGGACAGTTTTAGGACAGTTTATGTTGAACCCAAACTTTGAATCACCAAATTATAGAACATATGTAGTGTGGGTCCTCAAAGGTCTTTTGGAAATCAAATGTTGCTGAAGATTGACGCCAAGTTCCAACTTTATTTTATACTTTACCTATGTCTCCCCAAATTTTCTGATTTAGCTCCAGAGTTTTTAACTTTATTTAATGGGAATAACATGTGCTATAATGATGGTCCAGGTACTAACTAATCACATGAATCTTTGATATCTCTGAAATGCCATGAGATTTAAGTGCAGAGTCTCTGTCAACATATAGTTCATCTCACGCAATTTGTACTTTCATCTCTACTGTGAAATCATGTTTCAGAAACTCAAATTGAACATGTACTCTCATAGCACAGCTTCTCCATTATACAGTAACCTTCCCTGTGGGAGACAATGTTTTGGTTTTGTTTGTATTGTGTACATTTAACTGTGACCAGCACATAGTATAAGGACAGTAGATACTGACTGAATGAATGTAAATCCAGTGCTTCAAGACAGAACCTGAACATATCCCATATACAAGTTCTTACCTTACATTTGTTAATGTTTTCCATACTGTTGATATTTTATATTTGAATAGGGAATTTAATAAATATCATGTGATCAAAGCTATGATGAATGTTAAAAGTTTAAAAATTACAGTAAAAGACACATTGCTATTAATCCCCCTGTAAATACTCTTCCTTCAAACACATTTATGCCCTCATTCTTGCTACTTTCTGAAGCAGTTCTGAAGTTCTCTTTTATAAGTCTTTAGCTGCACTATTGTGGCTGCTCTTGGATCCGTTCTAAACTTACTTTTTACAGTCATTTTGACTTTGTGGAAGAGCCAGAAACTGCACAGTGCCAGATACGGCGGATAAGGTGGATGAAGACACATCATAATGTTTTTATGAATCTGCCTTTCCTTTGGATGACACTGAGCAGCAGATTTAAGTAGAGAAAGGAAAAATACTAAGTCTGTTCTTTTGAACAAGCAATGAATTTAGGCAAGTTTTGTTTAATGGATGGTAATTTTTTCACTCTTTGGGGAAGAAGGCGATAGGTAGGTGAGAACTATAGTTTTCCTCTCCACATCCTTACTAACAAGGGTTATGTTATATAGTTATCTAGTTGTCCTTTGATACCTGCAGATCAATCCTAGGACACCCCTTAGATACCCAAATCTGCAGGTGCTCAAGTTCCTTATATAAAATGGTATAATGTTTCCATATGATCTACTCATATTCTCTGATATGCTTGAAAACATCTGTAGAGCACTTGCACATCTTCTGTCATATATTTGATCATTTGTAGGTTTCTAAAATAGCAAATGCAATCTCAATGCTATGTAAATAGTTGTTAAACTGTATTTTTTAGGCACTGACAACAAAAGGGTGCAAATTTTTAAAATATATCCCTTTTGTGCTTGGTTGAATCTGTATATGTAGAAACCATGATAGAAGGACAGACTTAAAATAAATTTCTGGTGCATGATTTCTTGCTAATACTATAGCAATTTTAGCAAAGCCTCCTCACTGTTATACTGGGCACACGAACAATCTCCTTACCCAGAAGGTTGACATATAGCTGGTTGGACAATGTCTAGAATGATCTTGCTAATTTTCTAAGTAAAATTCAGTGACTGAACAGTTTTAAGATGGAATCTTTAAGGTGTTCATATTGGAGTAGGTCCAGGGCACTGATGCTGAAGAAGAAGAGGGCAAATGACAAGAAGGAAGACACATAGTGTTGTGACATAATATGGCACTTGCCACCTTCACACGATGAGTTTAAGGGGCAGAGCAGGCTGCTTGGCATATGTGCTCACTTGGTGGAAGAAGAGCGACCAGCACACTACCTCATGGGGTGCTGTAAGCATTAAGCATGCTTACTTGCCCGCCTTCTCTTTCTTTATTTCTGATTGGCCCTGGAGAGGAGCTGGTTTTCTGTTTCACTAGCCCATCAATAGCTGTTCAGGGAGTCAGACCCATGCTCTGTACTAAGACATGTCACCTGATTACAGTAGAGAGGATACCCTCCCAGGATAGGATGCTAGCTAAGGGAGAAAGTAGGAAGCAGTCAAGGAGATTATCTTGGTTACTTTTTTTTCTCATTGCTGAGACAAAATATCTGATGCCCAAAATTAAAGAGGGAAAGTTTTATTTAGCTTACAGTTTGTGGAGGTTTCAGTCCATAATCAGCTGACTGTAAGGCAGGGTGGCATGGCAGAGGAGCAACAGTTCTTGGTGGGGGAAGACAGCAAGTAACAAGAGCCAAACAACAAGACATCAAGCCTCTTTCCCTCCCTTCTATTGTATGCAGGCTACCCACTCCAGGGTAGGTGTAGCACTCATACCCATAATCCCAGCATTGAACCATGAATCAATCACGAACTCTAGAGGCCCATCCCCATGACTGCATGAGGCTTTGGGGGGATGTACAATCACAAACCATAACAAGGAGTCATGCCGTGTCAAAAAATTAGCTTCCATATCCACGGATTGGACAGAAGAATCTCTAATTTAGCATTTTTCCTTCAGTAGATTTGTAATGCATGTTATTTCTCTCTCTGGTTGAAAAAAATACAAACAATTCAATATCTTGAAAGTATTTGCCTATGACTATCACCATCCTATGTATGCCCTTCTCTGGACTCCTTGAACTTTCCAAAGGAAGTCACTGAATTGTTTTTATGAATGCCATGCTTATAATTTCTGAGTTCAGATATGTCCTTCAACAGAAGTATATGTAAAAATTCTTATCTGTTCTGGTAAGTCATAAGATTCCTGAGGGGGAGAATGACCAGGCATCATCCTTTCTGAATTTCTCAAAGAACTCAGCAACTAGAGGGCCATGGGATGAATAAATATTTATTAGCCACCTATCCTCTAATGCTGCATGTGATATGATTTCCTTTTCACTTCTATGTTGTACTTCAAGGACTGGCTTCATTGTCACTTCAACCAAAAATGATGCAATTTTCCTGCTACCTCTTGTTTCGTGAAATATCCCACATTTATGTTTTCATGGCAATTTGTTTGAAAATGTGAATGTATCCTGTGATATTTTGTCTCGCAATTTACTTAAATGTACAGCTTGATTTATTTTTAAATGTTAATTATTAGTAAACTTTGAACATTTACTGTGTCTAAGAACAGGATTTAAACATGTAAGAAGACCTTATCATTGTGTTCAAGGAACTTAGCATTCAGTTTAGTAGTTCATAAAACACTGCATCCATCACAGCCCTTGCCATATTTTTAGGCTCATATTGCAGTGTCAGCAAAAAGAAAAAGGAGGGAGTCTTTCGGCAGTTTTTACAGAATAAAACAGGCTTTGTTTTATATGTTAGCTGTGGACAAATGCTGTGTGTGTGTGTGTGTGTGTGTGTGTGTGTATGCATGTGTGTGCATGTTCATGAGTGTGTGTTAGGGCAAAATGAGGTCAGAGGTTAACAAGGAACAAGCATTTGGATGTAATCTCCTGTGTGCTGTGTGCACTTATGAAACAGAGGCTAAAATGCAGGACATGTGGGGACAGATGAGAGAGCAGCCCATGCAGGGAAGCTAGGGCTGCAGCAAACGTGGCACCTGTGCTGAAGATGCTGTCCTAAGTGCAAAGGAACCACTTATGCACTGCAGATAGGAGAAAGAATACAAGTTCTTGGCAGGTCAGGGACCGCATGTTACACAGCTCTGTTTGTTTCCTTTGTGATGCCTACAAGAGCTGCTTAAATGTAGGAGCTACTCAGTGAATGTTGGATAAAGGATGGTGCTCTCACAGTCCTGGCACACCACTTAGCAGGCACAATATGAGCACAATGCATAGCAAGATAGTAAATGCTGAGAATCCTTTATTCCTAGAGACAAACTTCTGAAGTATGACCTTGTGTTCTGTACAACTTTGTTCTTCAAAAATTGCTGCTGTACAATACTTTTTGTCAATTAGTTGGAATTACATTTGGTTAATGGCATATGTAATTAGCCATCTCATCTTGCTCGGAAGGGCACCTAACAAGAGGTAAAATGAGCTGTTTTCAGTGGTTGTAAAACTACCGAGCCACAGAAAAGGAGGTCAAGACCCTTTAAGGGCTCAGAGGAAATGGAGCTGAAACCAAGAGGAAAAAAATACTGGTGCAAGTGAAAACTCTTCAATAAAAAGAAAGAAAATTCAAGTCTAAATTTTTTTCTTTTGCAGCACCAGGGACTGAACCCATGACCTCACACTTTCCAGGCAGGTGCTTAGGCCACTGAGCTAAATCCCCAGCCCTTGTCTTTTTGAGACAGGATCTCACTATGCTGTTCAGGCTGGCCTTGAGCTCACTTTATAGTCCAGGCTGGTCTTGAACTCACAATGATCCTCCTGTCTCAGCCTCCCGAGTGCTGGGATTACAGGCGTGAGTCACCACGCCCAGCTCAAGTCTAAAGTTTTGAGAAGGCATGCGTCATGCATATGTTACATTTTCAAGAATTGGTTAACTTTCTCTGTCATATTCCAAAGTCCCATTTCTCCCTTTCCCATTAACATAAATATTGAATCAAAGGAGATAATTAGAGTTTCATAAATCTATTGTTTATGGTATCAAAACAGAAAAGCTAGTCAGTAATTAAAATTTAACAACTAGTTATATGAGTGTTAATGGAAGAGCTAACATTTATTTTGTGCTTATTATGGATGAAGTATTATTTGAAGTTCCTTCATGCATTTATCTTTTAATCCTTAGAATGACTCTATAGATAACAAAATGGAATAACTGATTGCACATTGGTAAGGAAATAATTATTGTCTCTAGTCATTTGGTTAATGTCTCTAGACCTGTGCTGAACCGTACAGTGGCCACTAGCTATGTGGTTATTTACATTAAAGTCAATTAAAATTACATAAAATTAAAAATTCAGTTTCTCAGTTCCACTAGTTCCATCCCAATAGTTTAGTGGCTCCAGGTGACCGATGCTTACTGTATTAAACAACACAGACACAGAACATTTTCCTGACCACACAGATTTCTACTAGTGCTGTTATACAAAGACCTAACAATTGTTCTCACCAAGCTAAGGACATATATCATTAGAAAAGAACCAGGGAGTCTTCTTGCTCAATCTCTTTGTTTCTAGTTGAAAAACTATTTGTCAAAGCCATTAAAGGACTTGCCTAAGGCCCACAGTTTATAAACAAGATAGCCAGCACATACAGCTATGTGTCTTTATCCATTGCATGGACTTTTATGTCATACACACCTCTATCAGCACAC
>RJWT010042877.1:0-12063 GCA_004365215.1 Cuniculus paca | reverse complement strand
GCTGCTGTGGGAGAGCCAGATGCCAGCCCCTTCTGGCGTGTGGGCTGGGAAACAAGAAGAGCCACCTCCCCACCCCCCATTGTGAGTGACCAGCTGATCTGGAGAAACACAGGCTGCGATGGTAGCTATTGAGGTAATATACAATTCAATGCTTGTAGTGTTTAGTGTTTCACTGACTTTGCAGGTCTAGAGCTGGTAGTCTGATGATCTATCTGTTCAGAAGCAAACAGTGCACAGTGTAGCATCTAGGGAGGATTTCCTTCTGAAGGTGGTAGCCATTGTTAATTCCCTATTATCTTGTTTTGAAGTCCTGTATCATTTTCATTGTTTTGTTGGGTTGGGTTTTATTCTATTTTGTTTTGTTTGATTTTATTATATCTGATAGCATGGACAGCTATTTCAAAGATAACAAGATATAATGTGGTAGCCATTTTGGATTTACTATTATCTTGTTTTGAAGTCCTTTATTGCATTCATTGTTTTGTTTTTATTGATTCTATTATTTTCTGTTTTGTTTGATTTTTACTATGTCCAAAGGGCCCTGTAGCTATTTTGAAGACAAGAGGCATTATGGTAACTATTGTTGATTTCCTATTGTTTTGAAGCCTTGTGTCACTTACACTGGTTTGTCTTGATTGACTTTATTCTGTTTTATTTTGCTTAGTTTTATCCTCTTCAAAATAAAAAAAAAACAATACTTGTGTTTAGTCTGTTTGGTCCTTATATAAAGAGCTGTGCATGTAAAAGGTAATCAAATTCAGCTTTAACAAAGAATGTCATTCCAACTTCTGCAATAAGTTTGAGTACTATTCTAACTTTAAATTCACTTTTACTTTAATAATAACTTTCATTCCAACTTCTGCGATAAGTTTGAGTACTATTCTAACTTTAAATTCACTTTTACTTTAATAATAACTTTCAAAATAAGCATTCACATGTATTTTGATATCACCAATTGACATAGCTTTAAACATTCAGCTGGTATCACATCTTAAAAGAAAAAATTTGAAATATAAGAACACTGGCAACACCTTTAAAATTCAGCCATTAATTATTTCTTCCATTGTTTACTTGAAGCTCCCAAAACTCAGTTATGTAGGCAAATTTCTTCTGTTTTTTTTGCTTTAAAATTTATCACAAACTAATATTCAACTCCTGATGACATTAGCTTATTTGGGTCCTGGTCATTCCTAGTTTATTTATTATCCATTAATTCAACAATTATAAATTGCATACAGTGTATTTACTTTTTATGAGTTATCTTTTCCCCTACTTTTCAAAGAAAAACTTTAAAATTTTAAAATTTCTTTATATTTATGGAAAAGTTATGAAGGAATACAACTGCATCAAGTTTTCCTATGATTAATATTTTATGTTAGTAAAATCCATTTCTCACAAATAAAGAATCAATATTGTTACTTATTATTAATTCAAGTCTATGCTTTGTTAAGATTTCCTTGGTATTTACCTAACATCATTTTTCTGTCCCAGTATACTACATTACCTTTAACTAAAGGTTTCCATGTCCCCTTAAGCCTCTCTATACCATTATAGTGTCTTATACTTGTTACTCTTAAGGACCTTGCTTCTTTTGGGAAAGGGGAGGGTCAAATAGTACATAGAATGGCCTTCCTTTGTATTTATCTGATGCCTTTCTCATGATTACACTGAAGTTATGGGTTCCTAGGACAAGAAGACAATTCTTATTGCATCATATCAGTGGTTTATAATATCAACATTACTTATCACTGATGAAGTTAAACTCGATCATGTGGCTAGGGTATGATCTACAGGTTTCTCTAAAGTTGTCTGTTCACTCTAAAGTTACTCCTTTGCATACTGTATTCCTTGGAAGAAAATAACTACATGCATCCCAGACTTAATGAGAGGGAAGTTATGGCCCACATCCATTAGCAAAATCTACCTAAACCTTATCCCTGCTTGCTGTTGTTGAACCAAGTTTAATTAAAAAAACCAGGATGGGGAAAGGAGAAATGGAAGAAGGAAAAGATTATATGTATGCATGTTTGCACATATAACTGTATGTATGTTTAAGTGAGCAAGATAACTATACTACTAATCTGTTAATTCATCAAAAAGAACAATTTCTGCTGTCATTGTTTGATTGATCATTTTTTATGCCTAGATCTTGTAACCTGAACAACTACTTCTAAGATAACAATATGGAATGTATTAACTAGTGTTGATTTCTTACTGTTTTTTTTTAAATTCTGTATTATTTCTATCTTTTTTTCTGTTTTGCTTTTTAAAATAAGAAAAGATAATTTATCTAAGGTGCTTAGTATTCTGATTGTCACATAGTAGGTGCTCAATAAAATTTGCATCTTGCCTCCACCAAGAAACTTAGAATACAATAATAAGGCATGAAAAATGATACAATATAGAGTATACAAAATACTTTTTACCTCTTTGTCATGAACTATTTGAAGTTATAGATAAGAAATTTCTATACTTGTGAGACTGAGCAACTTTAGTAGATCTCCACATTTTGCTGTATATTCTTAAGATATTTTCAATTTTAGAAACCAAATATTGATGTATGGAACCTCCAAAATCTTATACTTGACTCCTTACATCACTGCTCTGTTTACAAATAGTCACTTGGTGTTTTTATTCCTACACATACTATTATATTAGTCCTCAGTAAAATAATTTTACTTCTTTCCCCATTCATATGACATTTATTTAACTTCTTTTTAAAAAGAAGATAATTTTGGATTCAGTGTTATATTGATTGGGGAGGGGAGAGACTAGTTAGGAATCAATGATAAAATCTGGGCTCTAGATATGGAAAGCTATAGGTCAGTTTTCTGACTGCAATAGAGACAACAGATCTGTTTTAAGTTCTTTTCATTTAGGGTGAGATATAAGAGTTAACTGAAGTAAAATTGTGACTGAAAAGAGAAATAGATGCAGTTTAACTTTGACTTTGAGTGGGTTTTGGCTCCAGAAAGGACATCCTGCTGAGGTGGGAGAAGTAGTGCTATTTCACTGCTTCATTGAGAAGTAGAATTAGTACTATCATACTGTTCTCATATGTTGAGGGTTAAATAGCTTCTTGTGATGATTTTGCACTCGTCTAGATAAGTATGTTTCAAATCATGGTGTGCTGCAGTCATGCAGAGAAACAAACAGGGCTTGCCATAAATTCAGATTACTGGGCCCTTCCTCTCAGACAGTCTGACTGTACCATGTTGTCCAAGGGTTGAATTGTGTCTAACTCATGGATTCTGAGGACCACATGGGACACTTACTTTCATGAAGTCCAACTGGTTTTTGAGTAAAACTTATTATGAGTAAAACCAAATCCTTATCTTGAAGAAAAAAATCATTTTTCCTTGGGCAATATCTCCATGTTTTGGGTCCTCCATTCTTACAAAAGCATTCGTGTTTACAAAATAATAGAAATCATCACATAAGAAAGGGCCTTGGGAATAAAGGAAAAAAAGGGCAAAAAAGGACACATATTTTCAAAGATATAAACCATAAGTACCTGACCAGTTGTTTGTGGGGCCTGAAAGGTAGTTGTCAAAAATAAGTCTGAATTCTTGTCTTCTGCCTTGGAGAGTTCCAGTTCACCAAAAGCAAAAATTCTACATTTTTAATATTTTAAAATAATATAATATAATTGGAAGGTATCATTTAACTGTAAAATATGTAAACACATAACCTTCTGCTATTGCTGTGAGCTGACATTTTCCATAAGAGCTTTATCTTTTTCACAATTTGTCTTAAACGGATTTCTGAATCTCCCTAGATGAAAAAATTTGATAGCTATGAAATAGATATGACAAAGCAAAATATAATTTAATACATATGATTTTAAATTCACAATATGAAACATCATCAACATCACTTTATGAAACAATTGACTGCTATGGTTTATGTCTGGATGTCCCCCCAAATTCTCATGTGGTCATGGGAGCAGGCTTCTAGAATTTGTGATTGACTCATGGTCCAATGCTGGGATTATGAGTGTTACTGCTACACCCACCCTAGGGTGGGTAGCCTACATGCAATATAAGGTACAGAAAGAGTCTTGTCCGTGTACTTCTCCCTTTTTGCTCTTCTTGCTTTTGCTGTCTTCTGCTGCCATGAACTATTGCCCCTATACCATGCCACCTTGCCTTGGAGCCAGCTGATTATGAACTGGAACCTCCACAAACTGTGAGCTAAATAAACTTTTCCTTCCTTAATTTTAAGTGTCAGATATTTTTTCCCATCAGTGAGAGAAAAGTAACCAAGACACTGACAAAACCAGACATAACATTTTTTTCTTATGCTATTAAATGCACATTTTTTTCCAGTGATGCTTTAGAACTTAAGTACTAAGAAATAAAGAGAAATAATGAATTCTTATCATGGATTGGGGTACTTATAGGAAAGGAGTAACATTTAGGTTTCTATTCAGTTCATTTTTTATCCGAGAAGTGTTTTAAGTTTCTTTTTAAAGAAGGTAAAATAAGGAAAGTGAGAGCCATCCTTCTTCAAAGTGTTTGAGAAGGCTAGAAGGTAATTTCCAAGATAAAATAACAAAGTAAACTCTGATTTACAACGTTAGTATTTATCCATCTTTTTTCTCTTATATTTCTTGTTTAAGAGAAAAGCTATTTAGCATGTTGAAGAACCTTATAAACTCAGTTCTCCAAGTTACACAAGATCGTGGTTAAGGTGACACGTAGTACTGAAAAGAATGGCTAATTATGTCAAATTATAGCTTTTAAAATGCCAAATGAGACCTCATTTTAGATTAAGTCCTATTCAGGCCTCAGCTGGATTTCCGGTAGAAAACCTACTCTTTAAATTGAATTGCAACCTCAAACTACAGAGGAAGAAAATAGACCACGTACTGCAAAACACAAGGAGCAATGTCAGATATATAGTACAAGCTCTTACGTAGCCCATCTGTCATGGTAACTGTTTATGAACTTCAAGAAATGATGGCAGAATTTTTGTGTAAGAAAGATTGTCTTCATTTCTGTTCTTATGGAGTCTAGTTTCCTTAAAACTTCAAGGAAAACTGAATTTACCATTTTATAGGTATATAGTTTCATTTAGTTATTATTTTAAAGCACAGTGCCTACCGCTGTTTATTCTCAAAGTCTGGGTCCAACTGGACATTTCTGTTCATTTGTGCTGGCTTGACTGTTGTCAATAAGCCCTACTCGTATGTCTGTGATCAGTATGCTGGGGGAGCAGGTTTAGGAAGACCTTGGCCAGGACGATTCTACTCTGTTCAGGGCCTGGCAGCAGGTAGCCTAAGCTTTGCTGCTGCAGTAGAATGACTTGAAAAGGGATTGTGAATTTGCAAAGTTTCTCAAATCCTGGGTTTTGAATTGGCACATGGTCAGTTCTACAGCTTTTGTTGGCCAAAGCAATTCAGAGGGTGGGAAAATGGATTTTATATTTTGATGGAAAAATTATATATATATAAAGTTCAATCTTAAGGGATGTATACAGGGGTGGGTAGAAAATTGGAGTCACTTTTTCTCTAATCTTGCACAAATATTCTCTAAAAAATGAAACTGCCTACTATCAGCTAAGGTCTTTGCATACATTCTTAATATTTTCCCAGGCTGTTGGTTTTCCCAACAAAAAGTACACCTATTTTTTCACAATTCTTCCACAGTTTATTTATTTTTACAAATAGCTTTAAGCACTTGCTTTTTTTTCTGAAGATTTTTTTACTGATTATTAACATGAGCTCTCCACTTTTCATTGCCATCATTTTCAAGTTGCACGAACACTCTTGAATCCGATGAACATTCATTTGACATTCCTAAACAGGCTTACATTAATTTATTTCCCCACTGAATTTCAAACAGGAGCCTCCACGTTGACATTAAAAAATATTAACATTTGCAGTGGCAGTGCAATCTGCTGAGGTGTGGATTGCTGCTCTGACTCTACATCTTTTCCTTTATTCTTTTTTTAGAAAGAGCAAAGTGGAGGGATTTGGCAGGGCAATTCAAACTGCCACTCAGTGCAGCTCCAGAGAAGGAAGGCAAGCCTGGACCGTATTGCCTTCTAACTGGCAGCAAATCTTTCATTCAAGGTCTTTCTGCAAAATGCTGGCGGGGCCCCTCACCCTCCCTGACATCTGTGCTGTGTGTTGGAGATAACTTCCCAGTTGTAAAATGGCAGTTACTTTGAATTTTTCTGAATGCTTCTGAAAAAGCTTCTCTTTAATTTGTGCTTTTGCCCCAAGTAAGATTCCCCCCTTTGTTGTTTACAATAATGCAGACAGTGAAAAGAAACCAAGTTTCTACTGAGTTGTGGTGGGATGTTTGCTCATATATACATATTTTAAAATTGAACCCTTTATTTCCTTCACGGACAAGGCAATGCGCTACAGGGAGAATTTCTTTCTGAAGCTATTTTCTACCCTTTTCTGCTTTGCTCATTTTTATCATGTTCCATTACCATTATTACCCATTATATTTATATCTGTGTTTAGCAGGCAAACTTGCTTGGTGTCTATAAAGGTGTAATGAGCAATTTGAGTTAATGATTTTCTGCAGCTGCTCAGAAACAGTTGGTACTAACGTCATCGCTTATGCTTTCCAAAAGAAATCTGAGCAAGGCATCAGATGTGAACCAAATTGGCTTTGCCTGTTGAAAGGAGGAAGTAAGAGTATGAATGTTAGTGAAGTCATGCATCTTTCATTCCTTCCCGGATGGATACTGGCAGTGGAGCTTCTCTCATGAAACAATCTTTGGCATAGGGAGAAAAAAATCGAGTTCAAAGTTTCTACTCATTAGCATATTAAGGGGTTGGGGATATAGCTCAGCAGTTCAGTGCCTGCCTGGCAAGTACGAGGTCATAAGTTCTATTCCCAGTAAACCCGCCCCCCCACGCAAAAAAACAAAACAAAACACATTAGTGTATTGAATTCGTGAGTTCGAGCAATAAGTTTAGCTTCTCAGACTCATTTCCCTTTTCAGAGAAACAGGAAATACTGAATATCCCATATGATGGTTTCAGGATAAAAGTAAAGAAATATGTGAAATCACAGTGGATAGTGGAATATAGATAATTTACTAAGATACATTTTCAGTTATGATTTTCTTAGATTATACAAATCTGAAAGCCTCTCCACATATATAAAAGGCATTTGACTGCTCCTGGCTTCCTCAGCATGTTATCTTTTAAAAGAGCTCTCCTGCCTATGTTACTTTACACTCCCAGTCTTCCCCTTCATCTGATGCCATCTTTTTTCAGTATGATGGAAGCAGTACAATTTAAAGACTCTTATATTCCATGGGTTATTTTCATACTTTAGAAATCCAGAACTTGACAGGAAAGTAATTTAATTTGGCAGTCTGTAGACTCACAAAGGGACTGTTTTAGGTAAGAATTTTTGAAGAAGAAATTTGTTCTGAATTTCTCCCCAGCCCTGATTATTTCTCTCAAATATAACTGATAAATTTGGATTCTTCAGCACCTTCTCCTTTTTTACCTCTTTCCCTTTCCATTTATGTTATTCTGTTTTTCAAACTCTGCCTGATTTCCTTATATCTCAATCTGTGCAAACTATGCCTACTAATCTCTAATTGGTGTCCGTATCCCAGAGCCAAGCATACATAGGGTCCATAATCGCTGCCTGTTAAATGGATGGACTTGACTATGAGGACATAGCCAATCTGCTCAGTTAATTGGAGCTAAAGGGTTAATTAGTGTAAATGATTTTATGAATTGTATCTCCCAGACTTAAAATTTGCCTTCTGGCTGGCACCTTACGATGCTATAATTTGTGGAAGTGGCAGATGGTAGGAAAGTTTTACAACTCTGGGGCAGGCCTTGAGGGTGGGTAAGGTGGGAGGATATTTTTCTGGATATATAGCCTTAATATGCTGTTCTCACAGATTTGTGAGGGCTGACTGCATACACTAGTATTTCTTTGGTTGAAGAGATTGAATTATTGCCTCCCACCATCACCCTGCAAGTTGCTTAAAACATGTTAATTTCACAGTTTTATAAATTTTCTGAAAACCATATTTACTGAACCCCAGTCACGGTGGACGTTAATGAAAAAACTTGGCACTTTCAAATTCTTTTAATTAGAATAAACAAGCTAATATTTTGACACTACTTTTAATTTTATCCCTATGAATAAGAAAACCATAATACAAAGAGATTAATAAGTAATATGTAAACTTACAGTCAGGAAAGGGAATAGGCAGGAATCAAAGCCCAGATATTTTGGCTCCAAATTCCCTGCTAACCACCACACTGTAATGGATAAGAGCACAGAAAAATCTACATATTTTCAGAAGATATTGAACTAGACATTTCCTGGAGACTTGAAGAGGGCAGCAAAATGAATGATAAATTACTGCAAACATTTATAGCAAGTATGCAAAATATTGTGAGACCATATGAATTGGGGGTAATCAAGCATTCTTCAATGTAGAAAGAGTTATTGAAGAAAATTCCCTAAAGACCACACCTCTGTGTTGTGTAGGATAAGAAAGTTGGAATGCACATAAAGCATTGTGGGTGGACAATATATATATTTTAGATAGGCAAATTTCATCATCAAGTACACTTTGTAAACAGAGATTGGCAAGGATATGTACCTAACTAAAATATTCACTTTGGACTACGAGGAGTTAGGCTGAGAGAGTTTCTCAATCAGATTAAAGATTTCTTTCAAGAAGTAATTTGTGTCTAACCTGGCTCACACATAAATGATCACAGGAGCTCCAGGATCTGTGAGAGTGAGTTTGGCTACCATAACTTTTCCCAGAAGATGGTGTAAGTTCTTATGACTGCTGATGAATGTCCCTAAAACAACTTGCTCAAAACAACTGTAATAACTTAGTATTGCTCACATTTTCAGTGAATCAGGAACTCAGGAATGGCTCAGCTGAATGGTTAAAGGGTGGAGTTTCTTACAAGGTTATGGTTTGACCATGGTCAGGATGGAGGTAACATCACTTTTTCACTGCTGTATCTGGTGTGTGGGTCAGGGAGACAAGCAGTGGAAGCTAGTGGGCATGTTAAGATGAATTTGAACCAACTTGGGAGGTCTAGTTGTTACACTGTCAGGATTTATGTGAGCTGAGCTTTTAAATTGTGATAGCTTGAAATTGACCATGGTGAGAATATCTATATTTATTCATCATTTATATATTATGGGAATCAGCCAATACTACAAATCAGGACTTTCAGAGAGTTGTTTAATCTACTCATCAGCAGCACTGGAATGTTTCATCTCCTTGGGCATCTTTTTTTGTGTCCTTGTGTGGTTTCTCCTTGTAGTATTTCTGGCACGGTGGCATCAGGGTAGCTGGACTGCTGACTGCTTACATATACATTCAGGGATCCCAGGGCACATGTCCCAAGAGACCCAGGAGAAACTGTATGACTCCTTATGGCCTCGCCTTGGAATTTTGTGTTGTTTCTACTTTAGTTCCAGACACTTTCACATTAAATGGAAGAATATAGATCCTACCTCTGGATGAAGGCATGCAATTTAACATTGTTAAGAATAGTGTGTGACTGGGAGACCTCATTGCTGTAATCTTTTGAAAGAAGTTTCCTTTAAAAAATGTTTTTTTGTATTATACAACCAACGTTCATTCTAATACATTATATGAGGGAAAAATTAAAGCGATTTTTTACTCCATTCAGTCCTTCAGGGATCCAGCTTCTTTTATGCCAGGTTCTACCATCTTTAAACCATTCTTACATGGTGTCTTGGTTACTTTTCTATCGTTGCTGGGACAAAATACCTGACAATCAAAGTGAAGAAAAGAAGGGCTTATTTAGCTCACAGTTTGTGGAAGTTTCAGTCCATGATCAACTGGTTCCCAGGCAAAGTGGCACTTTTCAGAGGGCAACAGTTCATGATTCCAGATAACAGCACAAGAGCAACAAGAGCAAAAGGGGAGGGGCATAGAGAGAAGACTCTTTCTTTCCCTTATGTTATATACAGGCCACACCCACTTGGGTGTAGCAGTCACACCCATAATCCCAGCACTGGACCATGAGTCATTCACAAACTCTAGAAGCCCAACTCCATGACTGCATTAGGCTTTGGGGGGACATTCAGACTCAAACCATAACACATGATTTCTCTGGTGTTATAGTGTCATACAGTTGACAGATGGATGAAGGAAGAGGAAACATGATAGTCACTCTTATCTGCCTTATTAGTTTTCTATTATCACATAATCAATTACATAAAAATTTAGCAAAATAAAATTGCACATGGTTATTATCTTATAGTTTCTGTTGGACAAGAATCTGGGCATGATTATCTGGCTTCTTTGTTTTTTAATCTACCTCAATGCTGCAAAGTGTTGCAAGGATTTAAATTTCATCTGAAGACTCTAATGGCAAAGTGGAAATTTATTCAAGCTCACTGCATGGCTGCTAGTAAGACGCAGTTTCTTTTTTTATTTTATTTTAAAAAGCAAAACAGAAAAAAGGATAGAAATAATACAGAATTTACAAAACAAAACAACAGTAAGAAATCAACACTAGCTAATACTTTCTATGTTGTTATCTTAGAAGTAGTTGTTCAAGTTACAAGATCTAGGCATAAAAAATGATCAAATACACAATGACAGCACAAACTGTTCTTTTTAATGCATTAACAGAGATTAGTAGTATAGTTATCTATCTTGTACACATATGCATACATACAGTTAAATGTGTAAACCTACATAAATATAATCTTTTCCTTTCTTCCATTTCTCCTTTCTCCTATCCCAGTTGTTCTTCCCTTTTGAGCACTTTCTTTCCCTTTCATTATTACAGTGTCTATCATACATTTTGGATCTTATTACTCTTTCAGTTTTTTTATTATTATTTATTTCTTACACTAGGGAGACAATATGATATTTACAAATGTGAGTCTGATTTATTACACTTATGAGTATAGTCTCAAGTTGCCTCCATTTACCTATAAAAGCTTCAAGATTATCTTTTTTTATAGCTGAGTAAATTCCATTGTATAAAAATACCACATCTTTTTGAGGGCTGTTAGACTGAACTTCTTGTTGTATGGGGCTTTTCAAACATGGAAGCCTGTTTGAAGCTGATGAGAGAGAGAATCTACTAGCAAGATGAAAATAACAACTTTCTGTGGTCTAGTGCTGGGATTATGGGTGTGAGTGCTACAACCAAGTGGGTGTGGCCTACATACAATATAAGGGACAGAAAGAGTCCTCTCTGCATGCTCCTCCCCTTTTGCTTTTGTTGTTCTTGTGCTGTTATCTGCCACCATGAACTGTTGCCCTCTGAAATGTGCCACAGTTTCAATGAAACTGACATTTCTGTATTCAATTGAATTGAAGAAATTTATAAAGCAGTTGACATTAAAGGGGATGGAATTACATAAAGGAATGAAATTCAAGAGGCAAGGGTTTCTGGAAACCATTTTAGAGTATGTTTGTCACTACCACATTGGTATAAAATGGCCTCTTATTTTCAGTACACATTATTGGCACAAAATTTTCTCGCTGGAGTCACCTAAACACGAAGAACTACAGAGAAACACAGGTTAATTCTGTGCTCATGAAGATGAAACATGCTTTGTAAAAATTTACCTAATCTTTTTCACAGGTATTAATCATCTTTGGTGTCTGAAGTTTCTTTTGTTATTAGGCTAATAGTGAGTTATTAAAGAAAATGTTTGAGCTGGATGTGGTGGCTCACGCCTGTAATCCCAGCACTCGGGAGGCTGAGACTGGAGGATCATTGTGAGTTTGAGACCAGCCTGGGCTACAAAGTGAGTTCAAGGCCAGCCTGAACGGCATAGTGAGACCCTGTCTCAAAAACACAAGGGCCAGGGATCTAGCTCAGTGGCCTAAGCACCTGCCTGCCCAGTGCAAGGTTGTGAGTTCAATCTCTGGTGGGCCTCCCCCCAAAAAAGAAAACATTTGAGATGTGAGCTACTCATTGAAGCCATGAAACAACAGCTATCGATCACTACTTTAAAGTCCAAACAATCAACAGTTATTCTATATTGTAAGTGAAATTTAATTTTGATTTCTTCCTAAGTGGTTTTATATTTTGGAAAAATGTGTATC
>RJWT010042876.1:0-12059 GCA_004365215.1 Cuniculus paca | reverse complement strand
TAAAACACACAAGCAGAGTCTGTGTGCTCTTTGCGGTGATCTTGATGAAGTTTAGGGAACAACAAATACGTCGCTCGGCCCTTTGTACTGTCATTCTCTCATTCTAATGTGAATGTTTGATGTCTATAAAACTACATATTTGAATGGAAAAACACAATTTATTGCTGCTTATGTGTGTATAATTTGAGGCCATAAAGTATTCCATAAGGAACTTTAATAAATATAAAAGTGATGCTGTTTGAAAAGATTTTCACAAATTTTAAACCTTAGTACAGTCATTTATTTGTATTATGGAGAAGAATTTTCCTAAGGTCAGAACTTGGCTTATTTCTGCTCTGAACTTTTACAAACACTGTGCTGTTGGGGTCCACATTAGCAGAGTTTAGCTAGCTCCCCCAGTCACCTTGGAGACAGCTGACTCTTGCAGGAAGCACTATTTCACTATTTCATCTGAAGTTTCCACTAAGTGACTCATCACACTGAAATGCCAGGCTACTTCTAAAAATGGGGCTAAACCAGCTAATTTAAAATATGGTAGATGTTATCACCTCTCTCCTGATTTCACATGAACGTATTGCCTCTCCCTAGGCTGGAGGAGATGGTGAGGGGAAGATAATTCTGCAAAATACACTCATTGTAGATGTTACCAAGCTAAATATCCTGCTTCACAATAGCATGTTTTGTTTGTTTTTTTAAAGATGTTAATTTATTTCTCATCATAAAAATACGATGTCCTAGCTGGGTGTGGTGGTTCATGCTTATCATCTCAGGAGGCTGAGGCAGTAAGATCACAAATTAAAACCCAGTCTTGGCAACTTGACCAATCTAGTAAGAGTTCATCTTAAATAAAACATAATAAGGACAGGGCATGTAACTCAATGCAAAGGTTCAATCCCGAGTACTGAAAAAAGAAAACGTAATGCTCTTTATTTTTATAATAGTTTTTGCTTCTTATTATAAAAATAACAAATATTTATTGTAGAAAATTTGCAAAACACTGGAAAGGTAAAGAAAACAAACCATCTCCAATCCTATGGTTAAGACATATTGCTTAACATTAGTTTATGTTTTTCTGTTGTTTTATTACTCATTTTTCTAAAAATGTCTTTTAAAAATGGCAACATACTATTAGATAATCTGCTTTTCTAAAGCTAGTACTGTATATCACAAACATTCTCTCAACCCGTTAAATATTATTTCACATGATATTAATGGCTCCGTTGAATGATATTTTAATAAACATTTTACCTTAACAAAAGAAAATGGAGTGCAATAGAGTTTTCCTTCATGTCATTGATTGGGGAAACAGTTTCTGGGGAATATGTGATTTATAGCAGAAGACACACACAAACTGTGATCAGAGTAGCATTTTGAAATACTTTCTTCAACTACTCATCTCTGTAATAGCCACCAAATTGTTTTATAGTAGTGAATTCACACACAGAAAGTAGCAGTAATAATCAGAACTGGAATCGAGTTCCTAAGACCTGAAGAACTTTTTAAATAAATGCAAGAGCTCTATGACTGCCCGGTATTCTTCTCTTTGGAATTGTTACAGTGCTGAGAGACAGACGAGCTCTGACATATACAGCGCGTGTTTAAATTTAAAAATTATTACAGTAAGAAGTGCCTGGCCATTAATCCCCCCCACCCCCCAGAAAGCCTGCCTTGCTTCAAACCCTCCTATCCCATTGTTCTTACTGCTTTCTGAAGCCCTTCTGGAAGGCCCTGTTTGTGAGCGCCATTCACTGTGCTGTCCTGGCTGCCTCCATGTCCTGAATCTATTCAAGACATTTATCTTCCCTGGTCATTGTGACTTGGTGGGGGGAGTCAGCAGTCGCAGGATGCCAGGCCCAGGGAATCAGGTGGATGAGGACACAGCATCGTGGTTTTACAAGGCTGCCTTTCTTGGATGGCGCTCGGCAGCAGCGTCTACTGCGTTTTTGATCACACCTCATAAGAAGACTCAGGAAAGAGGATTTCCAGAGCGGCTTCAGACCATGGCAAGAGCAGTATGTGCAAAGCCAAGGAAGCATTCTGAAGGGGATTCATGACGATGTGTCCTTTACTGTATTTAACATTTTCGATTTAAACTTCACTGTATATTTCAATCAAACCTCTTGCATGTTAATTTGAAGCACCAGTATGCATAAGTACACTTTGTCTCCGACTTTCTAATACCTACGCAGACTCTGCGCGTGCCTCGGCCGGATCCCTCCTGTGTTCAATAACTCCTGCCGCATGAGTTTACTTTACCTCTGGGTAACTTAAATCCTTCCTGCTCCATCCCAGCTCAGTCCCCCACCCCTTCCTGCTCATCTTAACACAGGGGAAGAGCAGCTGCTCACCACTTCCTGCTTTCAAATCCACTTCTCGAGGGCCAGGGGAGGTGACCTGCATTGCAGACTGGACCTCCGACCGGGCGTCCGGCCAGGGTGTCAATGTTTACCGTCACCTGCTGGGCGGATGGATGGCTCTCTAAACAGAGCCTGTACTGAGAAAGGAGAAAGCAGTCTGGAGAGCCAGTGAAGTCACTGTCTTTTAACTGCTCCTTAAGTCTTCCTTGGAGCATATTCGACACCGAAGGTGAGAAGATGAAAGAGCCGTTTCAAAGTCACTCCTCTCGCTGTTTACCCAGCCAGCCAGGCTCACTGTCCTGTGGCAGCCGCGGCTCCTTCATCCTGGCTGGCTCTCTGATCACTGGAGAAGCTCATTACAGTTTCATGGATGCTGCTGTTCATCCTTGCGTGCTTTTAGATGAAACAGCTCCCTTAGCTTTCTCTTCGCGGACTGGCTACGCTCACTGGAGTGAGCTGGCAGCGGCTGACTTGCCACGGCCATCTCCACATCCAGACGGGGCCCTCTGCCTAGCACGCAGGTGCCGGCCCTGCACGCTCCGGAGTCTTGGTTCTCTCACTGTTACCGGGTTCTGCCAGGTTAGGAAGCAATGATCTGCCACCTTGGCCAATGGGGTGTTTTGCGTCTCCCCCTTTATGTCCTCCCTGAAGTTATTAGTGAGTGAACTAGTAATAATTGACACTACTGTGTCTCCCTTGTGCTAACACAGTGCAAGGTGTTCCTCCCACTCAACCTAACCCAACCCAACTCAACCCAACCCAACCAAACAATGATGGCACACGTCTGTATCCCAGCACTCTGGAAGGCTGAGACAGGAGAATCATACATTCAACCCAAGCCTGGGAAATTCAATGAGACTCTGTCTTAACATAAAATAAGTACATAAATAAATAGATAGATAGATAGATAGATAGATAGATAGATAAGCTAAGGTTGTAGCTCAGCATGAAGGACCTGGATTCATGTTCTACCACTGTCAAAAATTTTTTGAAAAATTAAAAAAAAAATTAAAAATGTGGCGCATACTTTTTCTTCACTTGCCTTTGCAGAAGAGGAAAGTCTTGATTAGAATAAGTAGTTTATCCAAAGGTATCCAAGCAGGTGACTCAACTGACCTAGCACTGGGTGATATTGGGTGCAAAAGTCTTCATGGAACGAGAAGGCTGGAGGCTGGGACAAGGGGCTGGGAATGACGGTGATGGAGAAGGAGTAGAGCTGCGGTCCCCCCTTGGGGTGGGCAGGAAGCCAAGAAGAAGGGGTGCGGTCAGAGCGATGATGCCTGGGCAGGGTGCCCCCAACCTGCTTCCTACAGAAACTCCTGAGGCTCAGACCCAAGATCGATGGGAAGGAACAAAGCAATGGTCTCAGGGGCTCCAGGAACCTTCCTGGCCTGTCAGTGGGATGGTTCCAGGAAATCAGAGGTGCCGGACAGTGGCAGGCCTTGAGAGACCTTGAGAGGTTTTGAGAGGTCTGGAGAGGCTGGAGGCAGAAACAGGCCCTGGGCCACCAGCCACAATCAGACCAGTCAGCGCACATCTCAGCAGAGACCTGCAGAGCCAGGGGATGGAGGGAGCCGGGGGCCCTTCCCTGGGGTCCCCTCCCAGGTTCACACAATGTCCAGGAAGGGCCAAGAGACAGGATGGTGACTGAGGTCGAGGTTCTCCTCCGCTCTGCCACGGCACGGTGTTGCAATGAGCAAGTAGGTGAGTTGAGAAACGTCTTGGTGTTTGCTGTCCACCCAGTACTCCAGGCAGATCTCATGCATTCACTGAAGATTTTAGCCCTGCACATCTGTAACCCCAGCATCCTGGAAAGCTAAGGAAGGAGGATTGCAAGTTGGGACCCAGCCCAGGCAAAGTAGTGACTGAGAGAGACCGTATCTCAAAATAAAAACTAGAAGGACTGGAGATGTAGCTCAATGTGAAGACTCTGGGCTCAATCTCTAGTAGCATAAATAAATAAATGAAAATAAAGTTTTAACACTGCTATAGAGTTCTTGTTCCATAAAGAGACTTTGCTTCTCCTCTTCTGTGATGGTTACTTTTATGATGGGGAGCAGATTTTTCGAACTATATGGAGTTTTTATAAAAGACGAGTCAGATATCCACACTGGGACCTGTTCAGAGAATCCGAATGACCACTAAATTTGGGATATTGTCTTTAAAAATCATGTCAGGGCAGCAGGAGTTGACGCCTATGATTTAAATAATACTCCTAAGAAAATGTGTATCTGCTACCGGAAGTCAAGGATAGGGCCTACCCCTGTACCAGGGTCTGTTCTGCTATCCTATTCAGAAAAAGACCTTTGCAGTTTTAATCAAGTGTAACCCAGAGTGACTGGTGCGTTGACAGGAAGAGGAGAGACCACAGAAACACAGGGAGAAGTGAACCTGGTTCACGATAAAACCAAGGAGCCAGAGATGGTGCCAATTAGAATTTAAGAGCCTTTATTAGCCAGCTGGTGAGTGGACAGCAGGACTCACGCAGGGAACCACTGCGCAGTGCTGAGTGAAGGGAGAGCTAGGTATTTATGTACTATAACCATACCCCCGTTGACAATGGTTACAATTACACACACATCTATAATATCCTGGTTGGCATACCTGCTGGAGCATGGTGCATCGAACAGGCCTGAGAATATGGAACTAAGTTACATACTCGGGGGTGGGGTAGCCTCACGAGCAAGGGAGAGGGGAGGTATAGACAGGGTTCAGTAGTTTTTCTATTATGTCAGCCTACAAGAAGCCCAGTGAAGGTGAAGACAGAGATGAGGGTAGTGCTCCTCAAAGTCAGGGGCCATCACCTGCTCCCAGAGCCAGCGCAGGGACAGGGACAGGTTATCCCTCAGGTCCTGCAGGAGGAGCAAACCCAGGGGCACCTGAGATCCAGACTCTGGGACTCCAGCCCCCCAGTTTGTGAAACTGTGTTTCAGAGCCAGAGTAAGCTGGGCGTCACCTCCCGACCCCCTGCACAGGACCTTGTGGGGATTCAGTGAGCCCGCCGGAGGGACCCTGCCCTCCCTCTATGATCCTTCAACCGAGAGGCAGAGCTCCACTCATCACGAAGAGGGAGCTGGAGGAAGTGGAGGAAAGGCCCAGCTCGACGACACTGTGCTCACTTGGTGGCAAGGATCTCACTCATCTGTGGCTTCTTTCTGTGCCTCCCAAGGGCTTTGCGAGAAACCGCCATGCGGAAACACATTATTAAGAAAATAATCAAAATAGAAGCCACACAGAGAAAGTGAGTGCAACTGAGAGGGCTCCCCTTGCAGCCCCAGAGAATAGCCCCCTTAGGGGGCGACACAGAGAACAGAGAGTTTGCAAATTTAAAGGAAATTTGACTTCTCTCTCTAGAGCTCACCACTCAGGATCACCGCTCTCAAGCGGCGGTAATTAGGGCGCTAATGAGGCTGCACTCGCTTTGCTCAGAGGGGCTTTGTTTTCCAGCCGGTGACGCCCCCGGTGACGCCCCCTTTGTCGCAGCTTCCACAGATGAGAGGAGAGGAGAGTGGAAGGAGCCCCAAAGAAGTCAGAGCCCCAGGGAGTCCCCTGGGCCCTGGAAACACTTGGTAACTTTTCTTCGGACTGTCACTGGTATTAACTTCTAACCCATTAAACTCACTTACAGGATAGCTTTAGCCAGTGAAGCAAGAGGTGGCCTTTCCTGGCCCCTCCACTTCCAACCGCAGCGCAGTGAATGAAACACGGAAAGTTCAGAAGGGGAATGCCGGCTGGGGAGGCAGGGTTAGGAATCTAGAGAGCTTTTAACTGTCTTAGCATTACTGTCCTCTCCCTCTCAACCTTTATCTGCCCATTAACTCCTTAAGTTTGCTCATTCACCCAGCAAAAAGGGTGCGGGCTGGCGGGGAGACTCCAATGATGCATGCAAAGATCTGCTAGGTGCTGGGGGCCTGGTGCGCCAGCACCTGCATTTGCCTGACACAATCAGCTTCTCCTCAGGATGTGATCCCTGTTTTATGAGGGATCACTTGAGATTTTAAAAAATAAAAATTAAAAAAGAACTATGTTTGCAATGCTTTAGAAGTGTTTAAGACCACTTCTGTTTCTGACAGAAGGAAGAGGTTAACTATCCTGAAGTGTTGCAGGGTAATAAACGGCGTTTAAAATTAGTCTTCAGTGAATATGTACAGATCATTCCCACAATTGCACATACTTTTGCTTCAGCAAAACGATTCTAACAATTATTCTAATTATTCTGTGCATGGCCGAAGAAAAAAAAATTTAATAAAGTATTCAGAGCTTTCATTATAAAGTTGCTCTGAGGGACATAGATTTGTTTACTAAATTTATATCTGATAGGATCTTCCTGAGGTGTTTGCTAACAGAACTCCAAGTTCCAAAAAGAAATCTAATCTGGAGAGGAAAATGGACAGCTGGTTAGACAGGTTTTCTAGGACTTGACTAACTGGATCACGGGGAAGGAAAGTGTTATAAATAGCAAAGGAGTTCAAACAGAACTGGCCCTGCATGTGGGTTAAAGATGTCTTTGCATTCACCCACCCATTCGGTTAACACTGAGTGGGAATGCAAATATGGAAGGTGTATAAGATGATGTCCCTGGGCGAAGAGCTCTACAGTCTTGGAAGAGATAAAAACGAGATTCAGGTAATCTGAGTACACTTTACGATAGAACATAAACATATCCCATCATGAGGGTAGAAATAAAACCTATGATAGCCTGAGACAGGCAAGTAAGGGATGAGGGTGCCGAGAGACAAGCTCTTCCGTATTTGCACCGTTACCCTTCCTATCATGAACTGGGCTCTGCATACAACAAGACTGAGCTGACTTGTGAGACTCCATCTAGGGTCTACTTCTGTGACTACTGCCGTGATTACAGTTTGGGGAATAAGACGTTTTCTAATATTGCAATTAAAGGAGGCACTGCCTGGTCACATACCTTTAGTGCACCTTCATTTTTTTTTTAAAGACAAAACTGACCCCTTACACGGAATCACCTGTGTACAATATTAGTAAACTGACAGGGGCAGGGCCATCCAGCACATGAGCAGCAAGATGTGGACAAGAGCGGAGTCTAAAGTCATCTTCATGCACAGTCAGCGCTGAATCGTCTCAACTGATGTGAACGCTGTGCTGGCTTTTGGGATGCTAAGGAGGAAGAGCCTGGCTGCTTACAGTCTACAGAATCTCCTACCCTGGGTCTGGCTCCTCTCTTCTGCCTGATCTAGCTCAGGCAGTTGGTTAGCGGTGGTCTCCCTGGGGGCAGGGAAAACAGCACCATTTGGGCGACGGAGTGAATACCAGAATCTACACTGGCTTAGGACCGCTCCGTCTAGTAAGGGAGACACGTGTGTGCAACCCTATGACAGAAGCCAAACCAAGTGTGCTGATAGACGTATAAACACTGTGTCACATGGACCTGAGGTGGATTGATGGGCTCTGACATGCAGAGAGGACTGGATGTGGGAGAGGAAGGGCATTAGTTGAAGTTAGGAAACCCAAAACCCTTTCATGAAGAAAACTATGGGAAGCAGATGCCTCCTCCACTGAAGTCATTACGTCAGGAAGTCTGGAGGGTGTGTGGTCACTTGGTCCTCGCAGGGGGACCATGTGCAGGAAGCTCTTTAATGCTGTGCTGCTGACGGGCTAGTGCTCTCTGCGGTTCATCCATGTGTGTGTTTCACTTTTATTTTTATTAGTCCATATTTGCAGTACCTGATGATTACTTTCCTTGTGGGGGTTGGTATGTGTGTGTGCTGGACACATATTAATTCTTTCTGCATCACCTTCCCCTCCTTTTTCTCTCTTCTCCCTTCATCTCTTGGACTCTTCCTGTTTGCAGAAGGATCTGTCTCCCTGTTTCCTAGTATCCACCTGTCATTTTGCTCCTTGGGATATTTAAGCTGGGTGTCTGATTCGTTTCACTTAACACGATGGTCCCGAGGTGCATCCATTTGCCTACAGATGACTCCAGTTTGCCCTTCTTTATGGCTGAGTAGTGCTCCACGGTGTGTAAGTCCTACAGGGAGGTCTGCTCTGTTTTGCTTCCCAGAGCACCTTACAGCCGCTCCTGCGCAACACTGCTGAGCCTTTCCTTCTTGTGTCCCTTTCAAATGCAAGGCGACCTCAACTCTCACCAAGGAGTGTGTAGCCCAGGGAAACCCACAGACCTGCCTCCCCACTCCTGCCGTGAAGCCAACACTTCCTTCAGGCTATATTTGAAATTTATGCTATTTTTACTGTTTCACATGAAATGCTGTGAGTTCCGTGGATTGATTTTCAATTTACCAATTTATCAACGTGCACTAATTTACAGGCTGATTTGAACTGAAGCTCCGTTATTGTGGGATGTAGAAAAGATGCAGGCAGCCACCTGCAAATATCTGCTCCCTCTTTCATTATTTAGCATGTTTTGTATTTAATAATGTTAATTCACGTTTCATAGCAGTGCAACACAGGAAAGAAATCAATGTTTCTTTTAGTGCAGAATGTTAAAGCTTTAAGATGCAAGAATTCCCTTTAAAATAAAAGATGCAAAAATTTTGGAAATTCATTGGAAATTTATCTAGGGGGCTTTTTCTGAAAAGAGTGCAGTGCGTAGAAAGGTTTCTTCGGGTGTGTTTGTGGAGAGGCTGATTTAATTAATGAGTGGAACCCAGAAAGGCTAACTCAGTTTACTGGAGCATACAATTTTGTACAAATTCTGCAAAGTGGTTTGGCAATATTCACAACCATTTAAAAGTTTTGACCCAAAAGTCCTGTTGCTAGGCCAAGTAGGGTGGTGCAGGCTTGAAATTCCAGCAACCCAGGAGACTGAAGCAGGAGGCTCACAAGTCTCTGCCCAGGCTGGGTAACTTTGTGAGGCCCCATCTCAAAATGAAATATTTAAAAAAGGGCCTGGGAATGCAGCTCAGTGCAAAGGCCCTGGGTTTAACCCCTAGAACTGGAAAAAAGAATACAGTCCTATTTCTAGGTTATTTGCTCAGGAAATGATTTTACACTTATACAACAAATAGTAGCATTGTGTCTGTTACTGCACAGGGTTAGAAAAAATACTATTAATACTGTAAAAAATCCTGATCTCCAAGATAATTCACTTGTCGACTAAAAATGGCCTATACTATAATGAAATGCCATGCAGCTATTGTAAATTATGCATATATAGCAATTCCATACTTGTATATACTTGAAGATGAATTCAGCTATTCATACTGGCGATGCACCCTTCCACCTCCAGATGTTTCTGCCTTGCATGTTTTTATAGAATTTTCATTTTCTCTTTTAGGTCTGTTTCTTCTGACTTTAGTTCAGTGAGCAATCATTACTTTTAAAATATGAAAAAAATCAATAAAATTATTTAAGCTCATACATTTACAGTGAGTTTGATGCAAATATGGGTAGCAACATTTCTTTTTGTTCAATGAAAAGAGAACCCGCTTGTCAGTGAGACTCAGATCTTCCTTGTTTGATGCTGTTTCTGCGGAGACTGCTAAGGTATTTTCTAAGAAGTCCCTGCTTTAGAATTTGTCTCATGTTTTCTCATGACTAGAGTGGGGTTTCAATAATACATTTACAAAAAAAAAATCATCCCTCCATCCTGCCCTTCAACACAAAGAATCCAAAACCCGGAGCATAACAAAATACCCCAGCCTGAATCTCGGCCAATGTTATTTGTCTTTTCATTCATTGACAAATATGCAAAATGACACTAAATCTCGCTGGCTGCAGGCCTCTCCATTAGTAACCTAACCCCGAGGAGCAAATAAACATCTTCTAATGGAAGCCTGGAGCCTGCACTTTGGCCTCCTGGGTTGCAGGACGCTCTTGAGGGTCCCCAGCATTTCCAATGGTAATGCCACTGTGAGCCGCTTGCGCGGCAGGAGCGCGTTGCTGCTTCCGGTTTCCGCTCCATCAGCCTCCCTCCCCGCCCCCCCGCTGATGGGACAGCAATCTCAGACTTGCACGTAAGGTAAGCACCGGGCGACAAACACATCATTATTTTCTTTTCCTTTCATATTCTACCTGGCAAAGAAAGGTACAACTTTTGAAACAGTACCTTTATCTTATTATACAATAATTAAGAAATAGCATCACATTATGAAAAAAAAGCGTTCACAAAACGAGCGGCAATTTGAAAAGTTCCAAGTCGTATGGCTATCGCAGTGTCCTTTTAGTGAGATGGCATCAGATTTCTCTCTTGGAAACGCAGCCTTCTTACGTACCTTGGCTTGCTTGTGATCTCCTGAGTCCGCCCAAGATCCATCCTTCGTGTAGAAAGGGCTGCTGTACCAATGAATTAGATAAACGGATATAGCCTTTCGGTTTACATTTAGTATTTTACGTCATCAGGGTTCTAATTGTAGTGCATGGGATGAAGTGGGAATCTAGATACACTCTCTACCCTAAAGTAGTGAATTAGTCTCCTCAGTGCCAGCCTGAAGATTTCAGTTCCCGTGAGTACCACGCCTCACCCAACTCTGCACCACAAATGCTTGCTGCCAATGGTGTCTGACCCATCTCAGGTACTCAGTTAAACATACGAGTAAAAGAACGCTTCTCAAACATGCCCCCGTCCCCGGCACCGGCACCCTCACTCCCTCTCCTCTCTGGTCGCGTCTGACAGATAACATGTTTGCTGTGATAAAGGTTTGTTCCTTTGGGAAATGGAGCTGCAGGTCAAAGGTGTATAACATTTATGGGGCCTTGGGAAAGGACAAACCGACACTGTGAACAGTGATCCCGGTTAGAGTCTTACAGGACGCATCAGTGGAGAACAGGTCGGCAAGGAAAGCCACAGGTGCGTCTCTGGGTCCTGAAGCCACCACGTGCCTGGGTCTCCAAAGGAGTTTTCGGTTGTACCTGTCCAGGTTGCCTGAATGGCTGTGTTTCGGGAGATGGCAGTTTCCTCACCTGTGCCCTCTGAGACAGCACTCACCCATCTCGCATGGTGATTCTCTGCTCAGGAATGAGACACTTCGGTATTTCCTAGTCTATGTCGGTGCACGTATAGTGTTTAAGATAACTTTCCCAACCACCACCTGCAGCTTACATTTCCTAAGTCTCTGTTTTCCCATCAGCAAAATGTGGATAATATTAATTAATATTTACTTATTATCCACTGTGTGCCTGGCATGGCTCCAAGGGCCTCGTACTGTATATATAATAACTTATTTAGTACTTGACAAAACCCTGTAAGGTAAGCACTGTTTTAGGCCCATTTTAGAGATGAGGAAATGGGGCCTAAATATGTTTCACTTGCTGAAGGTGGAATGGCTATCAGTGAGTGGCAGAATCAGGATTAAAAGCCAGGCACTGTGGTCATCAAGTCCACAGTCTTGACTAGGATGCTAAGGTGTCTCCTAGGCGTAACTAAGAGTAGCCACTTTGGGAGCCTAGACCATGTGCAGATTGCATAGTGAGTATCTGATCCATGTCAGCTCCTGACCAGGAAGCATGATCCCACCCCCAGGTCTTACTTCTGCAGGAAAGAGAGGTGCTCAGAAAGTCGCCGTCCACGGGCAATAGTGATAGGAGAAAAAGGGTTGCAGGACTGGGCACCACATAATGGGTCCCCATTCAGACTGGGGGAGTCAGGAAGGACTCTCCAGGAGGAACATTATTTTACCTCCTATTATGTAGGGGGCAAACTCAAGAGCTGTCCTTCCTTGCCAAAATCTCAGTAATTGTTTTTCTACAAACACCTGTCTCTTTGCTCTGTAC
>RJWT010042875.1:0-12052 GCA_004365215.1 Cuniculus paca | reverse complement strand
TCGCCAAGAGTTGTTACAAATATTATAAATCTTTGAAATGAAAACGGCTGATTGATAAACGACATGCTGTCCTTTTCACAGTGAGCATGCACGTTGTCCATCTGCCAGTAACAGATTTGTCCACTGTAAATATGGCCTGGCCACCCATACTTCTCAGCCTTTCTCCAATGACCACACTGATGGTAAATATGAAAAGAACTGTCCCATGAGGAGGAGAACCTGGACCCCATTCTGGAGCTGCCATACATTTATATAGGGCCTCAAGAAAGGAGAAGCAGCTCACATTGTTGAATGACTGCTATGTTCCAGTCTCTCGGTGAGACACTTTATATTCACGAAGCTCTATCCACCTCCCCAGTACCCTTGAGTAGTTAGTAAAACCATCCCCACTTACAGAGGAAGAAGTTAAATCTCAGAGAGACCAAGATCATGGGATGAATAAGTCGTGCGATTAGGAAGCTAACTTAGTGCTGCTAATTCCAAAGCCTTCGCTATTTCTACGACACCGTGCTGCCTCTGGAACTTGGTTACCTCACATATAAGACAAAGTCGATGAAGCATCCATGTTTTTCAGGAAAGAACTGAAAGAACAAGAACAAAATGCAACGCCTTTTCTTTC
Organism: Cuniculus paca; assembly: GCA_004365215.1. Classification (NCBI taxonomy): domain Eukaryota; kingdom Metazoa; phylum Chordata; class Mammalia; order Rodentia; family Cuniculidae; genus Cuniculus; species Cuniculus paca. The sequence goes on along the minus strand of RJWT010042875.1, from coordinate 11,433 downwards.
TTTCCTTTTCTTTTCAGAGGACTTTAATAACATGCCCATACCTCATGTGGCAGCGTGGCGCGAACTTTCACGGAGACAGCGATGTGTTTGGATGTGCTCTCCTTCCTCCTCTCCTCCCACCACTCTCCCGAGACGTGGGCAGGGCTGTGCCCCTTCCCTTCAGAAGATATTCACGGCAGGGTGGGAGACAGAAGCCACTTGAAGCCAGACAGTTTTCCAGTTTCCGTGACAGCCTCGCTCTCTGACATTCTTCTGAGAAGCGCCCGAGGCTGGCACTCAAGGCAGCAGGAGGCGGAAGGACTTCCCCAGAGCAAGCGAGGAGCAGAGCTCCGCGTGCAGAAGCCTGAGCACCGCTCTGAGGCAGAGGCCAGGCAAGCGCAGCACCGGAGCAGCTGAGCGGCCCTCTGGCCTGGGAGAGCGTGGAGCTGCAGCTTGGACTTCACAGCCTTGCGAAGCTTCCTGGGCTCCCTTGTGGCGAGGAGGCAGGGGGCGCCTGGGCTTGACGGAGGCTGTGGAAGAGCAGGAAGAGCTAGAGCTGAGGTGCTCCCCCTGGATACGTCAGAACCATGAAGACGTCCTTGATTCTCACACAGCCTTCATGACCAAAACCACATTTCCCACCTGAATCCCTGTGTAGGAGCTTAGTGCAGGGTTTGCACGGATTTAAAATAATCAATCAGTGTGATATTTCCTGCCACCAGAGTTTGCAGACTGAATCACACCTGCTGTATCATGTTGGATGTGACTGAAACCTGAGTCCGAGGCCTATGGAGACTTCATTGAAACCTAGCTTCCTTTTGTTTATAGCCTGTCACCGGCCTCCTTTCCGAGAGGCAATTTTAAAGGAAGCAAGAATGAGCCAAAGTTCTAAATTGAAACTCAGCTTCTGGTAGAATTGCTAATTGTTCCAAGTACATTCAGCAGTACCGTTGCCTGTAGCCGCTCAGGATACACCCACGCATGCAGGGTGCAATGTCTGGACGCTAGGTCATGCTTAGGTTACAGAACATATTTGAGCATTTTATTATTTCTGCGGGTAAAGGAGCGCTCGCGACACCAGCTGTGGTTGGGTGCGAAAGTGCAGCTCCTAGGGTAACCATTGTTAATCTCCTGTTGTTCTGTTTTGAAAACCTGTATAGCTTTCAGTGTTCTGTTCTGAAATGCTATATTATGTTTGACTCTATTCTGTTTCGTTTTGATTTGTTTTGTTCTGTTTTGTTTTGTTCTATTCTCTTTAAAATAAAAATAAATAAATAAAATAAAAAAATAAAAAAACTAATTAATTAATTAAAATAAATAAAAAATAAAATAAAAATAAAAATAAAGTGCAGCTCCTGAGTAGGTAGCAGGGACATCAATCTCTGCTTTGTTACATGTGCTTCCTAACTCGTACTTGCTTAATGAGTGCACTGCTGCATGTATCCAATTTCACAGTAAGAGTTTTAAATGCCGAGAACCTCTAGAAAACCTCAGGGACAATTCTAATACATATTAATGCACGACCCCAGCAGATTTGCTTTCCTACTCTACCAAAAGGTGGATTCGCACGATCTTAGCACTCTTCAAACTTGTCACCCCCTTTACACACACACACACACACACACACACACACACACACACAGAATTTACGGCCATATCTTGACCTTTATTGAGGAAATAAGCAAAATAGGCACAGTGATTATGTGACAACAACCAAATCCACCAAACCGTTATGCTTTCTTCCCTCTTTTCTGCAATAGCAGCCATTCCTGCACGGGTCTGAATCCTGTCCATTTTAGGAACGCAAAGACTTCTCTATACAGGCTTCCCAGGACCTCAGGCTCTCTTTTGCTAATTTCCTTTGCTCTTCACAGCAAAACTTCTTTCTAAACACCTCTCCATCCTCACAGCCTGCGTTTTCTCATCCCCCAGGTTCTCCTCAGCCTACTTGGGCTGCAAATTTTCCCCAAACCACTTGCATCATGACAAATGTCCCCATGTCCTCACACCCTATGGTTACTTCTCTGCTCACATCTTCACCTTTCTGCGTGCTGTGCAATACAGTTGAGTATTTCACAAACACTGTGCTTGCGTGGTTTCCAGTCATCTCTGCTGGTGTCTTCCCTGGTCTCTTCTAGCACCTTCCCTGGCTAATCCTAAATGTTGCCAAGGATGCTTCCTCTGACTCTACTTCTGGCCACTCCTTTTTGGCTGCAGATTCATACGCACAGGTGCCTTATCGATAGTGCCCTTTGAATATGTAATGTTCAAATGGGGAGGGGAGGAGGAGTTGAAGGGAGGGTAGGGGAATGGGGGAAAAAAAACAAGTTAAATCAAGTACAAGGTGCAAATTCTCTATCCTGAATGTGATCGTTATGTATATCTAAAATGTACCGACAAAATCTAATGTAAAAAAATTAAATTTTAAAAAATGAATAAGTAATGTTCCTCTTAATAATATGTCTGTGAAAACTCCTGCCTTACCCAATCTTTTCCTTCTCTGTCGTTAGCATCACCTTCTATAACCTTCGTCACTCAAAACAAAAACCATGAGCCTAACTTCATTCTACTCTTTCTTTCCCTCTCCATGTCCAAATTCTGGGATCCTGACAGGTCCACTCCTGAAAACAATCTAAGCGTTACATCCTACTGTCTGTTTCTTTGTTTCTATGTTTATTAAACGTACTAAAAACACCTTCCCCATAGGCTTTTGTGCTTGTTTTTTCTTCTTGGCATATTTAGCTCCTAATCATTGCAGGAGCTACTTCGCCTTGATGTCCTAGTGTTATTGTTTAGATCTTAAATGTACTCCAAAAATCTCGTGTTTAGAGGTGGGGCCTGGTCAGAAAGGTAGGTCACTGGGAATGTGATTGGAAGGGTGTATTCTTCTCTTGGACTCCTCATTGCTATCTCTGCTCCTTGAACACCATACTATGAAGAACTTTCGTTCACCATGCCATTCTGCCATAATGCTTCTGTCTTGGAGACAGCCCAACATGTGCCAAAACCATTGAAACTATGAGCCAGAATAAACCTCTCTTCATTGAATGAATGTTACTAATGATAGTAAATACTATTCACATGATTCTGATTTTAAAAGAAATATGATATTAGATGTGGTGATTTTTACATTTACTGGCTCCATGAAATTTTGTTTATTAATTTAGTATGTTAGTATCCTTGATTGGGCTACAAAATTTTTTCATATTCAGTCATGGTTTAAATTAATTTCTATTCTCAGTTACTCCAGCTTTTATTCTAAGAAATATCTTATCCCTTAAAATGGTATCTACAGACTGCCTAATTCATATGGTAGTTCAGCTTAATTGTGTCAACTTGATTGGCATGTGAGTCACTGAGGGTACAGATAAAGCACACCTATGGGTATGTCAGTGTTGGTCATGAAGGCATGACCTTGGCATTTATATCTGTCCTATCTCCCCTTTCTCTCTGGTGCTGTTCTCCGGCTCTGCTTCCCAGCCACCACGAATTTGGCATTTTTGCTCCACTTACACCCATTTGCTGTGGTGTTTCTACCTTGGAGTTAGCTGTCCATGGACTGAACCGCTGAAACCATGAGTCAAATTAAACCTCTCCTCCTTTAAATTGTGGATGTTGGATAATGTGTCCTAGCAACAGGAAAGGTGAACAATGTATCACCTAGACTGCATTAATGTTTTGTATAAATGTAAACAAATAATATTTTCAGATTCTTCAGAGTGAGAAAGAGTGCAGGGGATTTTGGTACCTAGTGATCTGGCAGCTCTGTAAGTGGTAGAAGTTGTCATGCTGGCATTTCAGGACAGTTTCTTTTTAGTTGTTCCAAACCTGACCAAAAGAACAGGAAGTACCTGAGTAGCCAATACCCATCTAGCTCATTAGGAAAAAAATCCAAAATCATTTCAAATATTCCTTTTCTCTCAGTGAAGTCTATATTCTAAGCGCCCTTCTTCCATCTTCTCACTCATCACTACAAATTCCTGGCTTTTAGTTCTTCAAATTCAGGAGTTGTGATTATGAAGTTGTCACTTGACAGTGTTTGCTCAATAAAATGTTCATATGCTCCTCTAATTCCGTGGTCACAGAATTTTTCCCTTTACATTTTCTAAACTGTAGACCATCTTCCAAAACACAGCCACATGCCAGGAATCTAGCTCAGCGGCCTAAGCGTCTGCCTGGCAAGCGCGAGGTCATGAGTTCAATCCCCAGTGCCGCAAAAAAACAAAACAAAGCAAAACAAAAAGAAAAAGCCAAACCAAAACACAGCCACACAACAAATCTCACAGGATTTACCCATTGAGGTTCTAACATTGTAACTTTTGATAGTTTATATGGACTTTTATAGCAATATCAACTCACATATTCTGTTTAAGTGAAAAGGTTTTTTTATCATGAAATTTAGCCATTTTAACTGCATCCCAGGTTTCCCTTAGTAGCACCCCGATGTGTCCTTATATCTTCATATTACACTTTCCATATCCTACAAGCCTTCCTCTGGCCTTACCTCAAACCTTGCTAATATACCCCTTTCTTCTGACCCTATCTAACTTTTAGGTAATCATCTTTACTTCATCATACATGACTTGTCCTGCAATTGCTAAATTACTTACCTTTCCCATACTTATTGCTATCACTGGGCCATTTTCTCTACTTCATTCTATTACCCTTCAGGACCTCATTTTGGGTATTCTTTATGTGAAAGTGGCTAGGAAAAATGTCAAGCAGATGTCACTAGCCCCAAAGTGAAAGTGGATTCAATAATAGAAGCAAGTCTAATCATCAGTGCTGAACTTTACCAGGATATTCTTTTTGATCTGGTGATGCTATTAATCTCTATATTTAGCCACTGCAAACAAGGCAGTGATAATCATACCAACCACCATAGCAAGGCTAATTAGTAAAAACATGGTCTGCTAAATTCAAACAGAAAGAAAAATGAATCAACAGTAACGAAGACATATAAATGTAATATAAAGATAGATAAATAGATGGTTAGGTGAGAGATAATTCACCTATATTTAGATCCTCTTCCACTTACTTGATTCCATCTGAAATCAATCTGTTATATACTGATTTCATTCTGATGCTCTAAACCTTGTTTTGATTAACCTATCACCTTTCCTTTATCCTCTTAAATCTGTTTCCTTTCTACTTAGATTGATTTCTCTATATTATATCTACCACTTTAGATTCCACATCATTTTCCATATTTGTATTCAGAAGAAGTCTTAAAGTTAGCAATAGATAGATGCTATGAATCTAGAGAGTTCTAGAAAACTGAGTTTATATTTGGATGACTGGAGCAAATGGTAATCAGTGTCAAGGCTCGGGTAGACGGGCTTTGCTTTGAGGCTTCTGTGATCCTAGAGGCAGACACTGAAATAGGGAAATGATCTGTGAGTGTATAGGGAAGAAACTGAGAAGACCACACTTACTTTTAGGCTGCTGTCATGCATCCAGTAGTAAATCCTCAAAGTTCAAGATGCCTTGGGAGATTCATTTCTTTGTAGGATATGTGAATACCCAGGAGGTCTTTTAGGTGGGGTCATAAGATCAGTATTTCCTGGGCACTTGAGATTGAAGCAGGATCCAGGTCATGCTTTTAGGCAGGACATGGAGTTCATCTTGCCAGGAAATAAGGGTGTGGCTGAAACCAGCATCTTGAGACCAGGCCACAGAGAGCTCCAGGCCCAATTCTGACTTGGGGCACACGTCCCATCATACAATAGTTTATTAGGAGCAGCTGTGTAAAGGGTAGCAGTCAATTATCCCAGGATTCACATCCAAGGATTCATGCCAGATCTATATCCAGGAGCAGCAGTGAATTCTACACCTCAGTTTTTGTGGAAGACTTGAAAATTGGAAGACAGACAGGGAGGGACAAGACAAGGGTAAAAGAAAACACATCTAGAGCTGAAACTTTCTGATTTGGCTCATAATTAACCTCTGTTCTAGAGAGAGAGAGAAGGAGAGAGAGAGAGAGGACAACGGTATCATTAATTTTCAATGTTTATTGGAAAATAACTACTTTTTAATTAAATTTTTTCATTTACTTATCTTGTTTATCTTTTCATTTATGTGTTTTCTCAGTCCTAAGATAAATAATTTAGTCAATTCTACCTCATAAATTCAAGAATTCAAATGAGAAAATGTTAAATGTGTCATTGAGCATAGTGTCTGACACGTAATCTTCACTATGATGGTTTTTATACACATAAATATCAATATCTGTTCTATACGTATCATAAACACCAGCTGTTGATGTACTAAGGCCTTGTGCCAAATGGACCATTTAACTAGATTTAAAATTTTTTGGTATGGTTTTAATGCCCAAATCTAATGGCTATTTTACTAGAATCACTTTATTGACTGGTTTATTGTCCAATAATTTATAATATGCTAGTTATTAAATACTGAATTTCATGCTTTTCAGTCCAACATTCTCTCAAACTTCAGCTCCCTGATTTCTGAGAAAAAGATTAATGTGTTCTTAAGAGCTATAAATTTGAATATTTAATGAAAAATTGAATTTAATTAATCTAGTTATAGAATCTAGAGAATGGAATTTTTTAAAATTTTATTTTAAAGAGGATAAAACCTAACAATATAAAACCAATCAAAACAAACCAGAGTAAGTGATACGAGACTTCACAACATTACAAAATCATTAGTTACCATAATGCCTTTTGTCATCTTCAAAATAGCTGCAGATACCTTCAGACATAGTAAAAATCAAACAGAACAGAATAGAATAGAAACAATAAAAACAAAACAGTGGATGCAATAAAGGACTTCAAACAAGACGATAGTAAATCCACAATGACTACCATAATATATCTTGCTATCCCCGAAATAGCTGCTCATGCCATCAGATATAACATAAACAAAACAAAGGAGAATAAAACCCAACCCAACAAAACAATGAACAATATAGGACTTCAAAACAAGACTATAGCAAATCTACAATGGCTACCACCCTCAGTGGGAGATTCCCCCCAGATGTCACACTGCGTACCCCTATCTTCTGACCAGATGATCAGTCCACTGGCCCTAGACCTGCAAGGTGAGTGAAACACCAGAGCACCACAGGCATCCAATGCATTTCGCCTCCCGAGCTATCATCACAGCCTGTGTTTCTCCAGATCAGCCGGCTGCTTGTGGAGGAGGAGATTGGTGCTTCTTGTTTGCCAACTCGCGAGCCGGAAGGGACTGGGATCTGGCTGTACCCAGTGGGCAGGCCTGCACATGGCACTGGTTCGCAGGAGGACCTTGCTTCTTGGTGGGGCCTTGTTCTCTTGCCCTCCGGTCCACAAATGGCGCTGACTCATGGGGAAAGGCTTGAGTCTGGCTGTCCCCACTCTGGTAGCCACCTATGCATGCTTCTGGTACCCAGACAGGGCTTGTTCTCTCCCCCTGAAGTCTGCAATGGTGCTGACTCACGGGGAAAAGCTTGGGTCTGAGAATGGAACTATTTAGTGACAGTTTTCTTTAGAGTCAGCTTCCTTATCCTGTTTTTTCAAGTTTTGAATTGTTTGGTAGGGATATTAATTTTACAAGTTGTTGCAGTTTAGATTTAAATTGGCGCCCAAAGCCTCACATGTTTGGAAGGTGACTGGATTCCACGAGTACTAAAACTGACTTGGTGTTAGAAGGCCTGCCTTGTGGGAAAAAGCAGGTCAATCTGGGCATGACCTGGAAGGGTCTATCACCCTTTCCAGCTGGCTCCTCCCTGGACTCCCTCTCTCTGCTTTCTGTGCATCATTCCCTGAGCAGCTTTCCTTCCCCAGGCCCCTGCACCACACCATCCTACCAAGGTGGGGGCCAGCTATGAACTGAGACATAAACCAAAATAAAACTCTCCTCCTTTAAATTGCGGGTGTCTGGTATTTTGTCCTAATAATGAGCGAAGTAACTAGAACACAAGCAAATGCTTATTATCCTACTGAAATCCACTGACTCCCATCTGTTCCCATCTGTTCCCATCTGTATGCTCCTGTCCATCTTCTATACATTCCTGTTCTAGGTGTTGCAAAGTCATTTGAGAGAATGAGGATATCATATCAGAAAGGAAAGGAGAGGGAAGAGAAGGGAAGGGAAGGGAAGGAAAAAGGAGGAAAAGATTTCACAGTTTATGAGCTATGTGCTGGGGAAAAGCATGCCGTACTAAACTAAATGTTTTCCTATTAATAGAGACTCTATGTAATGGGCAGAGATCTAATTTTTTAATAATCTAAAATAAATTACAATTTTAAGTATAACTGTCTTAAAATTGCAGTCACACCAGTATGTCCTCTGGATCAATCAGGGGCAGAGCCTGTGTTTAGATGACTTGAGGGGTAGAATGTACATTGACATTATAACCTAAGAACTAAAACCCACCTGCAGACTACTGTAGCCCACAACAGCACAGTTATATGCAATGGCTATAAACATAGTAGAAACATTTATAATCAGTGGCAAAATGACATGTTTATGCCATCCAAATTGTTGCTTATTCCACAATAAGAAAAAAAGGAGAAATATTTATGAATTACCTTCAGTGTATCATCAAAATTACTACAGTGCTAAAAATTGCCTACTCAAAAGGTGAATAAAGGGAAAACCAGATAGATAAACAGCAAAGTAGAATACAATGCAACACATTCATTTAGGGAAATGCATGAGGTACAATGGAACAAAAGAGGCATTTAGTGCAACCTAAGACTTCAGAAAACAATTACTAGAAAATGGGTCAGATGGCCCGAGCAGTAAGGATGAGCAAGAGTTTGCAAACAAAGAAAAGTCCAACAGTCCAAATAAAAAATGACAGAAGTGGACAGCAAGGGACACATCAAGTAAATAGTCACCACCTGTTAATTTCTCACATGTATACAGAGCTTTCAGGGCTACACTGGACTCAGTTTACAGACCAATTCCTTTCCCTCATGTCAGTTGAAATCAAGTACACGTGATGCAAGAGGTCAATTTAAGGACCAAGTATCTGATAGGTGTGGTCAGTGAGAATACAGAGCAGGTCAGCTTGCAGATTTCTGTATGGGCTGCTGGAAAGATGTGGAATATTATTTGGAGTTAGTAACACTGGAAAGGCAAAAGACAGTGATAAGTCGGTAGTGAACACACTAATGCATAACATAATCCATAACATTGAAAGTGTAATTTCAGCCCTGAGTTGTGCTAAAAATATAAAAAAATAAAAAAATAAATGAAGCATACTCCAATGGTTAATTTTAGATTTCAATTTAACTGGATGAAGGGTTACCAAGATAACTATTAAAGTGCTCCTTCTGGGTGTGTCTGGGAGGGTATTTCCAGAAGAGACTAGCCTTTGAATCAGCAGGCTGTGTAATGATTGCCCTCATCAATGTGGGCAACATCCAATCCACCAGGACCAAATAGAACAAAGAGCTGGGACACCCATCTGTTCTGGTCCTAGACCATCAGATTATTGCATCTGGACAAATTCTGTGCATGAATTAACCTTTTCCCTTTCTGAGAAATGTTTCTGTTTTCTTTTTCTTTTCTTTTTTTTTTTTTCCACAAAACATACTTTTGGTTATTTTAGTTCCAGCTATTTTCAAGGATGATATTCAGATAGTTTTGAATTCAGAAATTTCCTTGCTGTATTTCACAGATTGTTCAACTTCCTCTGAGTAATTTTCCTGATAAATACAGTTTTAACAAACTTTCCTCAAAAAAAGGGAAATAATTTCAAGAGGGAAGAAAGCACACAGTAGATTGATACAAACAATCCAGAAAATGTGTCATAATTTTAAAAATATCGAAGAATAAAATTTTATAATTTTATGGTAAAGAAACTAGCTCCAAAAATAACCATGATTTAATATTATATAAATTGATACAACCACACAAAAATATAAAATGTCAACAGTATTCCTCCCATATATTTCTTTTTATTCAAAATATTTTAATTGTACATATATAATGGATTTAGTAAGACAGTATATAATGTGATATGATTAAATCAGGATAATTAGCATTTCTCTCTCCTTTCACATTTACCATTGTTTTGCATGGGGAACCTTTGAATTCCTCTCCTTTAGTTCTTTATGAAATATGTAATAAGTTGTAAACTACAGTTGGCCTATTATGCTGCAGAACACTAGTACTTATTTTTCCTAACTAACTATTTTGGTACCCATTATCTGACCTTCCTCTACTTCCCTTCCCTACCTGCTTCCTGGCCTCTAGTGAGGATTATTTTAATCTCTACATCTATGAAATTAACTGTCTTAGCTTCCATATGCAATCTCACATATATTTCTCAACAGCAAAATCAACTACAATTACCAAATCAACTACAAACTCATGGCTTTTGCCAAATTGGGTCAGTGCTAGGTTTAAAAGAAATAAAAAGCACTGAATTTAAAGGTCTGTGATTTCTAATCTGGGACTAAGAAGGCTAACCCAATCATCTCAAAGGTAACTTCTAACTAATATGTCTCCTGTTCTTGATCATTATTTTGGGATTCAATTGGTCACTCTAAACTATCATGCAAATGTTTAGCCACAGTTGTTGTGTCTAAAATGTTGACTATTTTGAAGGCTTAATATGTTCTGTTTTTAAATCATGTAAAATTGATATGTGCATAAAAAATCCAAAATGTTAAATGCCAGAATGTATTTATTAATTCATCCCTGGTTTGTCTCATATGTTCCATCATCTCTTAGCCATTCATTTATTCATGTATTGATTTAAATATTCATTGAGCATATGCTGCATATCCAGTACTTAAAAGGTACTAATGAAAGGGAACCAGAGTGAACATTTTCTTCCTCTTTCCCTTGCAATCTGGTTGAAGAACAAACTCTCATGTGGTGATTACCATGTACAGCAGGAGTCTAAGCATTTCTAATATATTAACTCATTTAAGTCCTACAGTAACCCTATGAATTCAGCACAACTGTTATCCCATTTTATAGTTCAGAAAAATGTTTCATAGAGCAGTTAATTAACTTGCCCAAGGTTGCATAGCTACTCAGTAGTCATCCCAGAAACAAGAAAGAAGGAAGAAATTTTATAATGCAAAATATTAGTGTATCTTTGCACACAATTTTGGGAGGATACAAACAAAGAAAGAAAATGAAGATAACTGAATACCTTGTGACTTGTTTTTAAGAGTATCTCATAAGAAAATGGAGAACACAGGTTGATAAAAAGGAAACAGGATTCTGGGGCCTGAAAATTCCAAGGTAGAGGTCTTGGGGAGCCTGCCTTTAGTGAGGTTTGTGGAAAAGGTATCCATGTGTCAGTCACTTACCTGTCTACATTTTGGATGTGTCTAACATTCACCATAACTATTAAAGTTTATCATATTGATCACGAGCAGCAGAAAACAGTATTTGTGCTTCTGAATTTTATACTCCATCGTAATTCCTTGTAAAACAGGTTGGTTTTATGTCCAGAGTGTTCACCTGACAGTCGTTGTTTGACTT